>CM062819.1:1045570175-1045722675 GCA_031772625.1 Pinus tabuliformis
ATGTTATGGATGTCTTCTTGTGGGAAGAGTAGATAGATACAATTAGAGAAAGGAAATGGTGAGATGCCAATCTCATTTGGCACTGCATATAGGAGTCAAATGGACTGAATTTTGGGTTCGCATACATGGTGTCACTATACCAAAGAGTACCTTCAAATATAATGAACTGATTCTCATCTAGACGATACGGTGGTTGAACAACAACAATTTCTAAGGGATTGGGTTGTGGATGTAAGATGGAGGAAATAACTAAGTGGAACATCCCTAGAGTGATCTGAAGTGATATGAGACTCTAGAGGTTCTTTTAAATGAGGAAGAATAATGGTACTAGAGTTAACACTACTAGATGCACTAAGAGGGTTGGGGAGAATCACTTCTCCTCGACTCTCAAAAGTAGATGCCCCCTTACCAAACATTGAGTGGAAATGTAATGGCCACAAGGTGGATGTGGTTTGAATTCTTGGGTTCAACATAAGGGGTTTTGGAACTAATCGACCTCACCATGAATGAAGTCTTTGGAATCCACAACATATTGATCATGGGTTTCCTGGAGAAGGAAGTACGCCTGGTGGTGCATATCATCCCAAAGATATTCATGGGTGATCATGGCTTCCATGATGTCTTCATCAGAATGAAATATGGGAGGGCAGTAGGAAGAGAGAGCATATGATGAAGGTGAGATACCTAAGGCATCTTCATGAGAGACAAGGTTCACATGCGCATCATCAACGTTGGGAGACATATGACTAGTAGATGTGTGACCCAAGGGATCAGTAAAGTGCTCAAAATTCAAAGTATTCAAAAGTGCTTGAAACCCATAATAGAGAGTATATCTTGATGACCTGAATCCAATGCAACTTGAATCACTCAAAACCGATATCATATACTCTTGATATCGCGTTCTGATCATTTTTCCAAACAGGTAAAAAATTTGTAGGTTGGTTGCAGGATTGCTGACTAGGCAGTCTATATGTTGACTGGGCAGGGTGACTGGATTGGTTGACTGGGTTACTCTGGCCAATGGCAGGGTTCCACTTGGCCTCACTGTATTGGTTCAAATCTGTAGAGTTTTTGATTGGTTGAAATGGTGGTTTGTTGGACCAATGAGTGGGAGCCACATGGGCCAATGATGGGTAGCCATGTGGCCTCCCAATGGTCAGCTAAAATTTTGTATGACCGAAATGCCTCCAGGAGAGTCGAACACAAGACCTTTGAACCAACAATGCATCACCTTACTGCTAGGGCACATGGTGTTTCTTCTTATGTATAGTGGAACAATTATATTTAAATTTAATGTAGTTTGGTATTGGGGGATGGGGTTGGGGCTAAGCCCTTGCCCCTTGTCACCCCACACTCATGAGAGCGTAGGCAGGGGAGCCGAGGGCTCGAGCTTAGCCCAGGCCCAAGGTTCTGGCACCCAGAGTAACCAACACCCGAACCATGACATATACACTCGGAGCACCAACAATTGCGGGGCAGAGTTTGGGGACCAACCCTCGGTCACCTTATTGCCATGAAACCACACACCATCATAGCAAAGGGCTTGACAATCAAGCACAAATAAATAGGGACAAACCCATGGTTTTAGTGCTACCAGATGACCACAATGGAGTTCGGTGTTCAGGCGTAAAGTTTAGGGGAACAACTCCGATTTTATGTGGCACATAGAACTAACCACTGAAGAGCCAAGAGGCTATGCCTATGAGGGTGGGTGGTTAGCCCAAGCCCTCGCGTGCATGGCCCCATGTGGCCCAATTTTTCTGCCATAGGCCTTACTGGAAAATTAAATGGAGCGACATTTTGCACCCAATTCAGCGCAAATATTTTTGGCGTCGGGCGAAATTGTCGCACCTGGAAAAGGCATATTCGTAGGATGGATAGCACATCAGTGCAATTTGTAGATCAGTTAGTGGAGAAAAGTTTGAGAGAGCATAACTTCTTCAATTTTTGGCTAAATTGAGCCCAACAAAATCCTAGCTAGGGGTTTTTGATTGTTTTGAAGCCATTGCAAACATAATTTTTACATTTTGAGCAATGCAAATCCATGTAAACACAAATTTGAGCACTTAATGAATGAGGCCCAAAATTGGAAGTTGGACTAGGAGATGTAGCCCAGGAGAGGGGTGAACTCCTTTATCATTTTTCTATCATGTGTTTATGATATGGTATTTTGTCTATGTTTTATGGTGTTAACTAAGTTCAAAAACCATTATTTTATGTGTTTTGCAAAGTGATCCATTGCCTAAAATACATAAAATTTTACTTGCAAATTTATCATCACCTTCAAGTTTTCCACTTGGCTTCATTGTATTGGTTCAAATCTGCCTTTTTTAGGAACAATAAATTTGGGGGCTATGCCGACGGGGGTGGGCGGTTAGCCCTATCCCCCGAGCACATTGCTCCATGTGACCATAATTTTCCGCTACAGGCCTTATTGGACAATTAAACTAAGCGACATAATGCACCCAATTCGACGTTAATCTTGCTGGCGCTAAGTGAAATTGTCACTCAGCGTGCCTTGGAAGGGCAGAATTCATAGGATGGTTAGCAATCCAGTGCAGTTTGTAGATCAATAGCTAGAGAAAAGTTTGAGAGAGCATAACTTCTTCAGTTTTTAGCCAAATTGAGCCCAACAAAAGCCCAGCTAGGGGTTTTTCACTGTTTTGAATCCATTGGATATATAATTTTTACATTCCAAGAAATGCTAATGCATTTAAATACAAATTTAAGAACTTAATGAAAGAGGCCCAACATTGGAAGCTGGACCAGGAGATGTAGCCCAGGAGAGGGGTGAACTCCTTTATCATTTTTTCTGCTATTTGTTTATGATATGGTATATTTGTCTCTATTTATGTTATTAACTAAGTTAAAACCATTTATTTTAACTTCTTTTTCAAAATGATCTATTGCCTAAAAGAATTAAAATTTTACTTGAATTTTTTTTTATCACCTTCAAGTTTGCATTACAGATTAGTTTGGTATCAGAGCTCAAGGTTATTGTGAAGGTTTGATTTTGTTTGCAAGTGTTTTTTGATGCTTACAAGATTGAAGCTTAAAAGAGGAGAAGGAGAACTTATGGAGCCAAGGTCTAACCAATATGGAGAGGCCAAGTGGAAGCCATCCATTGGCCCAAGAAACACAATCAACATATCCAGTCACCCTTCCCAGTCAGCGTACAGACTAGCCAATCAACAATCCTGCATCTAACCTACAATTTTTTTACTTGTTTGGGAAAATGATCAGAACGCGATATCAAGAGCATACGATATTGGTTTTGAGAGATTCAGATTGCATTGGATTGAAGTCATCGAGATCTGTGCTTTGGTATAGGTTTCAAGAACTTTTTAACACTTTGAATTTTGAGCACTTTATTGATCCCCTAGATCACTCCTCCCAACTAGAAGCTTTTTGACCTCCAAAAGACTATTTTCAGTCAATAAATAGATGAGGGTACAATTCCCTCATCCTTCCCTTTTAAATCCATTTGGATTTTCCTAGTTTTGTACCTTTGAGCCGTAGATAGTGTGCCATCCCAGACCTTCAAATGAGTAACAACATCCTCTATGAATGAAATCTCAGTGTCACCATCTATGGATATGTGGTTGTCATCATGGAAAGATGATTTCTTTCCATGATGACAACCACATCTCCATAGATGGTGACACTGAGATTGCATTCACAGAGGATGTTATTACTCATTTTGAAGGTCTGGGATGACACACTATCTAGGGCTCAAAGGTACAAAATCAGGAAAA
Organism: Pinus tabuliformis; assembly: GCA_031772625.1. Classification (NCBI taxonomy): domain Eukaryota; kingdom Viridiplantae; phylum Streptophyta; class Pinopsida; order Pinales; family Pinaceae; genus Pinus; species Pinus tabuliformis. Next base: position 1,045,573,931 of record CM062819.1, read on the forward strand.
GCCAAATGGAATGAAAAGGGAAGGGTGAGGGAACTATACCCTTATCTATTTATTGACTGAAAATAGTCTTTTGGAGGTCCAAAAGCTTCCAATTGGGAAGAGTGATCAGGGGATCAATGAAGTGCTCAAAATTTAAAGTGTTAAAAAATGATCAAAATCTGTACCAAAGCATAGATATCGATGACCTGAATCCAACACAACTTAAATCGCTCAAAACTGATATTGTATGCTCTCGATATCACATTCTGATTGTTTTCCCAAACGCATAAAAAATTTACAAGTTTGATGCAGGACTGCTGATTGGGAAGTTCGTGTGCTGACTGGGCATGGTGATTAGATAGGTTGACTATGTTTCTAGGCCAATGGCAGGCTACCACTTGACTCTCTGTATTATTTCAAACTTTTCTTTTCCAGAACCATGAAGACTGAAGTGTTCTTCGCAGACGGTTTGATAGAATAACAATTGGAAACATCAAGAGAGTCCCAATAAATAGATCCCATGGATGATAACAGATAGAGAATAGGGGCATTACTTTCCGTCATCTCGACTTCAGGAAGAGGGATCATAATGGGTGGTTGAGAGGCCTCTTGTTCTAGCATAATAGTGGGACCAGAACCCGCAGGTAGAGTGGAGGTGGTTTTGTAACTTATTTTTACCTTGTTAATCTTTTGTAGTTTTTCCTTTTTGTTAAAAAAAAGAGATAAAAAGAAAAAATAGAAAAAATAGAAAAATAAATAAAGAAATAAAATAATGAAAAGAAAAGAGAATAAAAAAATTCAAAAGAAAGAAAGAAAAAAGGATAGAAAAAGAAATAAAAAATAAAAAATCCGATTCTGCACTGACATTCTTCAATGCTGATCTGATACACTTTAATGCTCGTCTGATACTCTTTGACTTGTTTTTGATGCTCTTTAATGTTGAACCAACCCTTCTCACCACTGTCGGGCAAAAATAGAATCACTAACGTGTCTCCCGAACACCTTTCTCTGGTAATTTACATCTTTTGAAGGTTTACGGGTTAAGGTAGCAAATATCCCTGTACATCTTCATTTCTTGCTTCTGTAAGCTCGGAAGTCCCTCTTTTTGCTGGTTCAACCGTTTTTAAAAGAGGAAGAACCTGTGAAATGGCGGGTTGATTGAGGCCATGCGCTCATCGGTGTAGTCTTTTTGGTGGGAATGCGGTCGAAAAAACTGGAACTGTAACCTCAGTCACCCTTACGCCCGGAGCGCATTATGCAGGAAAACATAGCAAAAAATGATATTTTTACCCTTTCTTTGACAAAATGAATTTTGGCAGGAATTTTTGGTTCGAAGGACGGATGACGTCAGCAAAGGGTATGAGACAAGTGACGTGGCAGTGATGTCAACAAAAGGTGATGTGGCAGGGTGACGTCAGCGGGGGGGCGGTAAATGGTTTTTCCTGCACCGCTTTTGGGCTTGGGCAGTTTTGGGTGGAGGGCAAGCAAGCACCCTGGGAGCGTGCCGCGTGGCAAAGGTACAGTGCCAAAACCACCTTTCCCCGGGAGTTAAATCTCGGCAGTTATGGTGGTCGCGATATGATTATGGACCATTGGATGGTGGAGTGGAGATCGGATGGTGGGCGCTCAATGGAGATGGCAGAGGGCTAATGTGTGGGCCCGACACAATAAATTAATGTTTTTAAATGTATCGGAAGCGTTTTGATTGGTCTGCGGGGTTTGGCTATTAATCAACGTGGGGTTAATTAATCCCATTTGTGCACGAAAAGGGTTATTAATAGGCTTCAGATAAACCTATTAATTCCCAAAAAATTTCGTATATACAGTGACTATGGTTTATAATTAACCGGGGGTGGGAATATTAAAATATCAGGGTTTTTTGTTATATATACATAATACGGGGAGGGGAACAATTTATATGGGAATTATACAATAAAGTTAGAGTTAATATGAATGTGTGAAATGAACCAGTGCTAAGCTACAAACTTAGGCTTAGGATGAAAAAAGGGGTTTCCTGAGGAATTTTTGTCAATTTCCTAAGTAAAGTAGGGTTTTTAATTAGGCAGAAATGTTATGAAATGAAATGAGTGCTTAGTGATATTAAGAAGATCTTAATATCTTTGGGGGAAATTAGTAAATGATTTGGGGAAAGGACATGAAGGGAAATTAGTTATGAAATATGTCTCACTTGATCTGCTCCAAGAGTAATGTCTGCCATAGCACTTTGTGATAGAAGTGTAAGCCAACACATTTTTTAGAGACAAAACCTATCACAAGTCTCATTCTGCAACGTCATCCACCTACCCAGCCTACTTTGCCTAACATTTTTTCTTCTCTTTACTTGGGTGCACTTAGACTAGCAAACCCTTTTCAATCTTCTTTCTTTTCATTGTAAGCCTACCGAAGTCTGCACTTATTACTTCCAAAGGCTCAGATTAAACTGTTGAGCTCCTTTGCTTCTCTATGTATCTACTTATCTGCCAAGATTAAACAATTTGGACAGATTTTATTCTCTACCTCTAAAACAGGAAATTTAAACATGAACTGGCCAAGATTAAGCTGTTTGGCCATTTATAAATTGTGGCATAAAGTTCAACAAGCTGCACACAATGTTTTATTTGCAGAAAATGAAAAAGTAGTGGCATTTTGACTTGCACACTTTCCTGGTCTTTTTTATTTGGGGTTCATTTCTTCTCATTTTTTCTTTTGACCATTTTATTCTTTTTACCCTTTGATTTTTCTTTTAGGGCATGCCCTCTTTACATTTTTTAATTTTTTGGTTTTTTTGATAATATGGAAACCTTTACAGCAAGGAAAGGATGAACATAATACAGAGCTCAACCAGTCAATCATGAAATATGACACCTATTACTATAGGAGTATAACAAGATTTATGAGTCGCTCGGTTAATGGAAATGTTAGTTGATAAGAATTGGGTTTACAATATTTAATGATTTTTCCATGTGGCTACTAATGTGTCACTCTTGACATGGTCATTTGGATGGATGTTGGTTATGTGGCATGCTAAGATGGAAATTGATGTGTCCTATTAGCATGGTGTGCTAACATGGCATAGGGATTCCTAGATTCTGGATGTGATTTTGGAAAGTTGACTGTCTAGCTGTGGTTGGGGATGGGTTTTGATAGATGTTATTAACAAAATAGGTTTGCTATAATAAATTATTGAATGAAAAATTACTTGGATTAAGTATTTCTATAAGTTAGATCTAATTGTGACGTGCAAAAGTAGCAAAACATTAATTTCAGGCATGTATAGGCCAATGCATATATGACCTAGGAAACTAGTTATGTTGAAAATAAATTCTTATTACATTGATATGTGGTTTCAACATATAAGAAGCATTATAATAGCATATAAGGAAGGAATTCTTACCAGAATTAGATGAGAGAAAAGTGTTTGAGGCCCCTCTTGATTAGGTGGAAACAATGAGAAGACTGAGGTCCAAAATTAAGGAAGATAACAAAAGGATTATTAAATATTGGGAGAAACAAATTGAAATAAATGAAATTTTTCTATAGAGTATACTAGATTTACATAGATAGATGTGGCATGGACCCGTTGCCAACATTATGGATTAGAAATAATCAAAGATGTTTCTTAGCCCATTAGAAATTTAGAAACATGGGCTAGAAACCAACAATACATGAAGAAGAATGTGAAGAAAGAGGCATATGAGTTCTAAGACATATACATCCTATCAAAGCACCACATAAGACCTCTGACGAGGAATAATATGGTTCAAAAAAACTATCTAGCTCCACTACCAAATCAACGTTGCATTAGAAAAGAAGAAAATGCCTACAAAGAGTTATGTTTCAAGGGATTCTAAAAGGAAAGGCCTGCTACTTTTGATGATAAGGCTAGGAAAAATGAGAAATATAGAGCATGGTTATTAAGGATGAAAAGTTATTTCAAGGTGTAAAAATACTCTGAAAACATAAGGCTAGAGTGGCCATATTCAACTTGAAAGGAATGTTTGACATTTAGTGTTGTGAATAATATCAAGTGAATTTGAGAGAAAAAGTTGACATGGAACATAGAAATATTTCAGGGAGAAGTACTTATCTAAAAGGTATTATGTTGAAAAAAATAAGGGAATTCCATGAAAATAAACTAGGGTTTATATAAAGATATTTATAGAGCTATTAAAATATGCTCCTTATATTGATAATAATAAGGTGAAGATACAACAATTTTTTAGTGGACTACCTGTTGTCACTGCAAATTTTCGCTGTGTCAACAAAGGGGGAACCAACCCGATCACAGAACCCAATTAGATTCGCTTTCGTTTGGAGTGGCTAATTCCGACAGGTTTTAAAGGATCTCGAAAACTGTTATAGGTGCTGAAAGATTGCTTCCCAGAGGAAGACTTCAATTAGATCAACAAAAGAAACAACTAATCTATATACAACATGCACTATCTATACTAATTCTACCTGCTTATGTTAATCCTAACTATTCTAACCTATCATGCGGCAGCGTAATCAAAAGAGATTAAAAATCATATGTGAATTCCAAGTCCAAATGAGTCAATTATTGGGTTCACCGATCAACAAGGTTGTGTTTAAGCTTAATTGCAATTTAATTACTCATAAAAGGAATACACATTCCATTTCATATAAATCAAACTTGCAACTGATGTTTAATATTGTTTCAAATAAGAGATAGCTCATGAATTGACCATGCTAACGAATTATATTCAAATAACAAAGACTAATCATAAACTGTCTGCCATTACTGTGCATAAAGACAAAAACCCAGATCTCCTCATGCCAACAACAATGCTCTCATTCCAAACATGTAAACAGAAACTGTGAAAGGCCCCTTCTTGACTGAAACAATTCTCTTTATTAACACAATAAAATCGAACTCTGTTCTGCCAAAAAAAAGTCCTCTTTTCATATCCAGAGGCAATACTTATACAGAAAGAGAACTAATCATAGGTCTTCCACGACCTTTGGCCTTCCCTGTTCCTATCAAAATTAAATTTAAAATATACAAAATAAAACGGTTAGTGAAACTGCTGACGCATTTAAACCTTTGTTGTTGGAGTGTTTTATTTCCTGAAGAAAAATGAATGGATGTAGATAGAAAGACGAATGACTGCATGCTATCTCTTCCTGCACATATTGATTGAATGCTATTCCTTTTTATTTCTTGAAGGCAAATGAAGACAATGCACTCAATAGCCAACATCTGGCTTGATTTAAAATGTATCTGGAGGTAATAATAACTTGATGAATCTGCACTATCACGAGTACCTCTACTTAGCATAGAGCATGCCTTCATTATAAAAGGTGGATGTTCCTAATCCTTTTCTTGCGGAGTATGTCCTTGCAACGTTTGCATCTGAGATGCAAAAGTATCACCTAGAATCCCCAAGGCAAAACAAGAACCCTTGTACCAAGATCCGTTTCCTTTCCTATTTTCTAAGAATTTTAGGACCTCCTCCCCCATTCTATCCTAAAATCCATGACAAAGGGCGAAAAAAATCTGGTTGGTAAAGATATCATGAAGACGAGAAATAGTGTCCATGCACTGATCATTTAAGGGTTGCATTCTTTCTCGAGCTTGATTATCACCTCCTGCTTCCTTTGTGTCTTGAAGAATTCTTTAGAGTTTAGTTATACGTTGTACATGTGTATTGTCGAAGAGTTTCTCTAGAATAGCTTGCAAGAAAGACTTATATTTAGTTCTCAACATGACATTTATCCCATTCATTTTCTCTCCAAATACCATCTTCCTATCTCCAGTTGCATGTGTAAGCAGGAAAGATGCCCAGGACCTGAGTTGTGTCTCAACTTTAGGATGCAACACATAATGATCCTCTTAATAGTGTCCCAGAAAACAATCCCAACTGACTAGGAACATTGTAAAGACATACAACATTGCCTCTAGTTAACTTTTGCATGTACTGAGGGCCAAATTTCTTTCATATCATACCATCTCTCAAAGGAATCAAGACCTCAAAATATCATTTCTCCAATTCTCTCACTACTGCCCTCTCTATTATTGTGATTGCATTTTCCAAATCAATTGAGCATTCAGGCCAACGATTAACAATGACTTCATATTCATTCAGAGTTTCTTTGATGTGTTCATACATTTCCTCAACAAATTGCAAGGTAGAGTGTTGTGTGGTTGTTTCCATCCATCGAACCTTATCAAACATACACAAATCAAGCAGACAAAGGTGTTTTTCTAGGATCTAAAGGACAATGTACATATGAAGCAAATACTTTGAGTCCATATCTCCTTTTATTGGACATATATTCCAGGATGTAATACCCCTTTGAAATTCAATAGTTGCAATTAAAAATCTTTGTTACAGGAGTGGAAGGGCTAGAGGGAGGACAAGCAACAAGAGATTGCCATAGTCTGTTGCGTAGCTCCACACTGTATACGCCTGCAATTATATTTGGGAGATCTATGCAGCATGGAAGAGTGTGTTGATTGTGGATTTTAATATCAGTATGCATTTTATTGCCAATATTTAGGCAAAGTGCCTTCATTTTGAGATAAGTTATTGAAGTGGTTAAAGAATTGATTGAAAAACCTTCTCTATTGCTTGTCATAAATTCCTCCATTTCGGCCATGTGTCGCTTACATCTTTTCCTCGCAGCCATTCCTGATGCTTCTGCATTAGCTCGTAGAACTCACTTTTCTTCTCTTGGTCCTCACCTGCAGAAATGATTAACATTAGCTATAATCATGAAAGATATGAAAGAAATACCCAAAAACAAACCTACCTTAATCAAAAATTTCATAAGAAGATAGAATTTGTAATTGGGGAACTATGTGAATCCTTCAAGCTCTAAATCTCAAGAGGGCACGATAATCCTTATTTAGACACGGCACAATGATGGCTCCAAACATGCAAGGCGATGTTTTAGGGGAAACTAACGGTTAAATGCGAAATGAACAACCATGCGGTGAAATGATTAAAGTCTTTGTGCACGATGGGAACACATCTCTTTTAATTTTATTTTCATTTATTCACATTCGACACTGTAAACTGAGAGCCCCCAAGAAATGTCTCTGAGATATGGAATTCTGGCATCAGGGAAGGTGATCACACGATGACAGAATGGTGGAGCTCAGAGCTGGGCGAGATTGGCAACATTTATGCTCATAACTTTGGAGTCTGGAACCTCAGAATAAAAGATGTCCGGAAAACAATGAAATGCACCATGTGTTGGATTTTCTCTCGGACTCCTACTATCTTAGGAAAAGATTTAACGTTGTACAAGATTCAACCTTCAGGAACCTTTAGGTTAATCCCACAGATTATAGCATCAAGCACTTCATGGCATTCTTCACACATGCAAAGTCAAAGTTTCCATTTTAATCTCAAAACACATTGCATCCATAATCATTAAACCATTAATCCCTTCAGCTTTGAAAACATAATTCCATCCGAAAACTCTAGTTATCATTCAAAGAAACAAAATATCAAACTTCTTAGGGGATCCATTCAATTTTGCCCCAGAGAAAATTTTAATAGGGTGGTGGTTGTGGCCAAAACACTACCATAGTAATATAAACATTGTATTGAGTTAATTGAACAAATTACAATATATGACACTATTGGGAAGGCCAAATACTACTATGAAGAGTAAACACACAAGATGAAATCCCAAAAAATGTGATAAAAGAGGAGAAATTTGGATTCAAGAAGAAAGGATCCAAGTCATAATTCTACTAGAAGTCTAGAAAAAGTGTCAAATTCAATGTTCTAACAAGGAGTGAGTACAAGAAAAATTATCCAACTAAAAGTGGGGATAAGCCAATCAAGTCAAGAAATGAGATCATAGAAAAGTCAATGAATTGGCCACTAAAGTGTAGCAGGTGAGAGGGAGAGAACCTAATATGAGACCGCCCTTACAGGAAGCATGATAATAGAATGGTATATAAAGTTGAGGAGGCTATTAATTTGAAAGTGTAGCTAGAAGTGTACCTAATATTTATGCAGTCATGGAGAATCAAAAATCAAAACACCAACCCTCTTTGGTGGAGATTGAAGCTATAATTTCCAAACACTCTATTTCAATTATGGTTAACCCTAGTCCTAATATTAGCTATATTTCTCCATAAGTTGTTGAAGCTTATGTGTTACAAAAAAAAATCATACTAAGGCTCGGTTGGTTCAACTAGCTATACAATTGAGATCAAGGTGACATAAGCAATTAAAGAGTGCCCATGTAAGATGAACAATGTTGGAAAGCAGAAAAATCCTAAGGGGAGAATCTATATTTATTATAAATTTTAACAATTTATTAGCTAAATAAAAGCATTCAATAATATTTCATAGCGTGAACCACATAAGGTTTTAACACAAGATACTCACATGGAAACCAATGTGGGAGAAGATCATAAATATTCTTTTTATTTTTTTATGCAATGATAACACCAAATTCAATTTACATCAAATTTTGTGGGCACCAAACTACAAAGTCTCCATTCCCATTTCATTTGCAAGAACCCACTTGTTGGTAGCACCAATCTGATAGAGACACCAATCCCGTAATATTTACAAGCACTAACCTGGAGGAGACTACAATCCCTTAATTTGCAAGAACTTTCTTGCCTTTATTCTTTGATTCAAATGAGTTTACTTTAGACCATAACAACTCCCATATAATTCCATACTTGAAACCAATAATTTATTTGTGAACTACAACTTCCAATATCTTTGAATCTACACATTTAGCCTCTGCTTAGCTCATCAATAGTCACTATATCTTATATTGACTTTAGATATTTGATATTTAGTAGTTACGACCTCTGCCAAGTACTTTAGTGCATATATCCTTTCCTATGTGTGTGTTTGTGTGAGATACTTCTGCAAAATCAGAAACTCAACTTATATACGTTTTTTCATCTTCGCTGACTCTCATGAATTGCCACAATTCCATTTTTCTTCAACATCCTTTTCATCTTCTAAATCATGAGAACATGAGATGTTTCATATTCACATCATTTGGTTTCTATTTTATATAATGTCTATCAGATTTGTCTTATTCCAACTTTAGTTGCTCCTTTGTTAAGCTTTAACCCTTTTGCAATTTTGTGCATCTTTCATTTTGCCCCCCTAGAAACACCAAAATTTTTATCTCTAAAAATGGTGGCGCGAAATGCCAAATTTCTTAGTATTGGCCCTAGAAATTAGGATATGTCAAACCATGTGTCATAGCTTGGCTCAATAGGCACTAAGTCCTAGACCTGTGCAACTCAACCATTTGTTATTTTACAACTTTTCCATGTGAAATTTGGCATCCATTACTTACTCCTCTTTGCACTAGACTACATAGCCATATGGCCGGATGCTCGAATGATGCCTTATCTTTGTGCTCAATCCTAGATTTAGGGATTTGGGATTTGGTCCATTTTCAATCATCCTACCACTTGGACATTTTGACCCCTAGATGTTTGGATCCCATTATATAGTATTGAGCACAAGGATAAGGCGGTATCTAGGGATATGTTATTTAGTACCATTACTTTGGGTTTTTGGTTCACTTGCCTTCTAGCTTGTGATGTATCTTTGCTCGTGTGTTCCCTTCCAAAGTGTATGTTTTCACAGGTTTCCAAGGGGCGCACTTATCCCACTTTCCATGTGTTAGAACCCTTCATACACCTTCCTTGGCTTGTTGTGCTAGTCACACCCTTGCTACCAACAAGGACATCCTGCTTGCCTCTGTCCACTATTGGGACTCCTACACCAAATGATATAAGGTCTAGTTGGGACTTCTTACCGAGGAGATCCCCTAACATCTTGGCGGGTCCAACGCTGTCAACACAATGTTAAAGCTATGATTATGTTGAAACAAGAAGCAATTGTGAGCTTGACCTCTTCACATGGATGTTCCCAAAGTTTGGGTTGTATCAATGCAAGCATGGATGGCTTGAGAGCCCAACTTAGTTTCTTCCATTATGGTTGCCCCACCTTGGATAGACTTGTGTCTAATTCCTCCAACTTATAAAGGTCTATGACTAACATAGTTTTTTGCAACTCTGATCCACATGCGAAGAGATTAACATCTCTTCCATGTTCTTCCTTCACATGGGCACTTCTACTGCAATGACATAGACTCATTTCAAGAAAGGTTTGTTGCTTTGACCATTATTTTTGTCTAAGGAGATATTGGTGCGTAAAGGACCATATATTTCCTCTAGTTCATGAATACGTTTCTGGGTGTTCTCTATAATCTTTTCAAGACCCATCTTCACATGTACCAAAACAGAGAAATATCATTTCTCCTTAACATCCAACCATCATAAATCCCAAATATCAATTCTCTTTACATCCAACCATCATAAATCCCAAAATTTGAAGCCCCTTCTTCTTTTCTTCTCCTTTCTTTTTCTTTTTAATCAAACGCTTCAAAAAACTCTTATATATCTTTAAAAAAAATCCAAAGTCACCTTTATATATATATATATTTATTTCAATCAAATCCACCCCCTACTCCTACCCCGCCCCATACACACATATATTTAATGAAACCCACCCTTCTTATATTTACTATACCATGCACCAAACCAAAATAGGCACCCACCCTTCGTATATTTACTATACCATGTACCAAACCAAAATAGGCAAGGCCCTATTTTAATTCAATAACAATACTCCATGGACTGTACCGAAAAATAACATGGTGGATTCCTCCTTACACTGCTACAATGTGAATAAAGAAGAAGTCAAAGGCTTGGGTGAGACCTAACCTTCATTCAACGCACCTGCCCAAACTTATGGAAAATCTAATACCGTACCTCTTCTACCCACGGTTCTCACGCCAACTGTCCATTCAACTATTGCAATATCGGCAGCGCTACTCTCCTATCCTGCCCATGACTTGGTCACTCTCTACATGGCATTCCTCGTAGGATTTATGCACCCTCTGAAATGCAGTGGCATGCTTCCTCAATGCTTTGTGCATCGTACTTAGAACTGCTATGATTCACTACAATGGTGATCACGTTTATTCATAATTCTGTAAGGGAAAATGCCCACAAACCATTAAATGCGAGACTAGGGAAATAATGGTTCATGTTGCTCGCAACTATGTCAATGTAATTTATTTGTTTCGGCCTTCCAATCAATGAGTAGTTCACTTTAGCTGTGACCGCCCTTTACATTTTATATGCTACATTCGTAATTTCTGTATAAGTTTTGTCTTAATTTGTCGGCCAACTTGGCCTTAGTGACTATCATGGACCAATAATGCGGGCTCAATATCAGATTTTTGGACTACAACACATAATAGCTGACGTTCTTGGCATTTGTCGATATAGCATGTTATAGAAATAGTGTGTATCTAATAATCAGTTGACGTAATTATAATGATTTCCTTCATAGAGTTATTGGTGTAGACCAGCTCGTACTGCTACAATCACCCCTGTTGTGGAAGTCGTTGACATAAAGAAACTGCACCCGCTATCAGTGGCGGATGGCTTATATTTGGCACCCACGATCACTGCCCCTGAGCCAGACATATATTTGATGGAAGTGGCCTCTAGATATTAGGCTCTAAAGAAACTGCACCCGCTATCAGTGGTGGATGGCTTATATTTGGCACCCACGATCACTGCCCCTGAGCCAGACATATATTTGATGGAAGTGGCCTCTAGATATTAGGCTCTAAAGAAACTGCACCCGCTATCAGTGGTGGATGGCTTATATTTGGCACCCACGATCACTGCCCCTGAGCCAGACATATTTTTGATGGAAGTGGCCTCTAGATATTAGGCCCTGGTGCATCCCTCAGCGGTGAATTGGCTGTTTGGATTTCCTAACTTCCACATTGCTAATAAACGCAGGTGTATGACCTTTCAACCCTGAGAATAAGTGTGATGTTGACGTTGTCACCGATCTACATATTTGTGCACAAAAGTGTGGCCTTCTACACTCTTCTATTTGACCGACTCACGACTCCTTCGTTGTGCAATAGTTTCGACCTGGATCTCACTCTTATTTCTCACAAGAATGCAGACCTCCTTATGTTTTCATTTTTTCTTGCCTTTTTTATTTTTTAGTGATCGAGTGAGAATTGGTTCTTAAACCCTCAATCTAGAGTGAGAATTGGTTCTTAGTGATCGAGTGAGAATTTGGTAGTTGAACCCTCAATCTAGAAATGAGCACAACTTGCAGGTTTGACCTATAATCATGAAGGAGAATGATTGCTTGGTATTCTCTAGGCCGAAGAATTCATGGCAGTATTGTTTCTTGAAAACCCTCAGTGCTGCATCGGTGGCCCCACAACCTTAAAATCCCCTGATGTATCGCCGACACGATATATGAGTTTGGCTTCACACACCAAATTTGCTGCCAGCGGGTCCCTTTATGTAATGTAATAGCAGTAGTCAAAATATCATGTTGGTCTACTCAACTGGATATTTGAGACTTTTCAATAACTGTAATCTTCACATTTTAACTCATCCTGTTAAAAACAGAAGAACAGTCATGATACACAGATTACACAGAAATAATCAGTGTATACACAATTCAAATCACACTAATACATAATACATCATATATTTATAGTGTTTATGAGATCTAACTAACTCCAAATATAAATAGGAAGGTTGAGATATTCTTTTAACATTCACTTATCAATTTACAATAACGCCTAACTTCCATATAAAAATATGTTTTATGATATGTTTGAGATACAAATCCAAATTATGGTTCTAGTGACCATATAGACACATAAAAATAATAGTTTTTTATAGTAATAATAATTTCAAGTTTTATTTTTTATTTTCAAAATATTCAGTTTAATAATTAATTTTTTCAAATCCTTAATAAACTTTATAAAATTTATTTAAATTTATCAAAACTAATAAAAAAAATCAAATTTTTTTATTAAAAACAAACTATAATTTCAAGTTTTATTTTTTATTTTCAAAATATTCAGTTTAATAATTATTTTTTTCAAACCCTTAATAAACTTTATAAAATTTATTTAAATTTATCAAAACTAATAAAAAAATCAAAATTTTTGACTAAAAGCAAAAACAATATAAGCTGTTTTAGACGAGTATAATAAGAAATAGAGTTCAAAATTCCTCATTAGTATTAATAAATCTATTTCTACTCTTACAAATAAAAATAATAAATCCTACCAAACTGATGTTATATAATGCATACAAGGAACAGATCTTTATCATTTTAGGGGCGCAGTAAGCACCTCTCGACCAACCAAATCATTTTAGGCGCTGCAAAAAGCACTTCTCAACCAACCAAATCATTTTAGGAGCTGCAGAAAGCACCTCTCAACCAACCAAATAAAAAAACAACAAATTCCTACCCCTAAAAGTGAAGATCGTGAAATCCTACAGGTTGATACGAAAAGAAACATTCGTACCCATACATAGGAAAACAATGATTTGCTACGGATACAAGCGGGGCTATTTAATACATAACTTGGATGTTATATAACATGTCAGCAGGAACCCACCATTCTTTAAATCGTACAACTCATGAACAACCCATCATTGTTCACTATATTTTGACACAACAAATAATGGAAAGAGATGTTTTGACATTGGTGCCCATACGCGGCATTCATTATCCTTTACACACGGAGCAGTGGAGTGACATTATAAGATAAAATCACCAAAGCATCTTCAGATCATAATTTTTTTTTAGGGTTATAACCTGCCACTTCAATCATCTTGAGACTCCCCGTTCGACGCAAATTGCAAATTGTTTTGTCCCTGTGTAATATTTTCTCAAGGTATTCTGTAATTATTTTACTTTTTAAATTACAATACAATTTTTTTGATTTTCTTAAATGATTTAATATATGTTTTTAAATATATAAATAAATTCAATTTAATGAGAAAATTTAGAAACATTTAAATTATACAAAGTTTACATCTCTAATTTTAATAAATTTCCTTAAATTTTAATTGAAAAATATGTCTAAAAAACTCCAAAATGTAAGACAATCAGAGTATAAATGCTTATTTCTATAAGCTCTCTATTTTTACATTTAATTTTCATTTATATGGATGACTAATGTATTATAAATCTAAATCTATTATTATTATTATTTATGGTGGAAAGTGTAAATATGATAGATGTTTTTTAAAGAAATATTATTATTATTTTTTTAAAATTAGAATTGGAAATCTTAGAGAATGTCTCTTCGAACTATGTATTTGGGAAACAAATTATTCAAGATATATATATATATATATATATATATATATATATATATATATATATATATATACCAAAACTTTAAAATATTATCTTAGTGATTTAAAAATATTTTGAATATATAAATGAATTTTAAATTTTTAATAATTAAAATATGTTTTTATTGACGCTTTGAATTTAATTTCTTCAATGATTGTAAGTTCATATTTTTTTATGTGAATGTTGTAGGATTCAGTTTGAATCGAAGTGTATATCTAATTCGCTCATATATGTTTTAAATAAGTAAGTAAGCATTATTATTTTAACGTTTCTAATACTAAATTATCAGTCTAGATTTATTTAACTCTACATTTATCATGCCCCGAGAGGGATCAAATCCATCGAGGTAAAAACTTTTTTCGTGCCGCCATCCGTGGTGCCGCCCTCCGCTCATACCGACCATTCATCAGAAGCCTCTAACCTTGAAACTTTAGCAGCCATTAATTAGAAGCCTTACAGAAGCCACTCCCCACCTGTTTGTAAAGCCTCAAAGCCAGCCAGCCGGAAATCCCGCCGGCTATACTAGAGAATCAACATCCTTAAATGGCAATATTCCGGAATCAAACCATTGCTTTAAGTGCCTGAGGGATTCCTCGTGTACTTCCGACTCGTTGGGTGGTTTCTTTACTTGACTTACTTACTGGGTCAAATGATAGGGTTGGGATAACCCGGCGGTCTCCTTAGAGAAAAATGAGCGGGTCATTTTGAAAGTGCGAAAGCTTTTCACTCTGGTATAACCTACAAAGGAAATGATACGCTTTAGAAGGGTTCAGACCGGTATCGCAGGAATGAAACACTGCATGAATATCTATTTTCCCCCTCGCCCTCCACCCATTTGGCTTAACACTCCTATCCCTCGTGCTTCAGGAAAGCAGTTTCCTCGCTCCTTTCTTATGGTATTAATGCGCCCAGGCCCCTGATTGAATTGAGTGGGGGCAAAGGAAACATTACAAATTGATTGAGTGGCGGCGCTATTGCACAAATTTTGTTCATTATCCTTATATGGATAATATGACTTGGACTCCCGAAAAAAAACACTCTTTATTGAATTTGCATTTGAGAGGAGCGAGGAACGTGAAACAGCGAGTACATCAATGAACGGAACAATAGCTATACCCGGGCTCCCAGGCTACTTGGCTGGGCTGGAGACAGTGGTCAGTGCCAGAAGGGCATCGCTATAGGGTCATTGCCAATTTCCGGTCATCTTTGCGGTAGTCTTTGACAGGAGGTCAAGTCAATTGCAAGGAGGCGTCAAGTGCCAGTCGATAAGCCAATAGACAGTGGTCACCGATAAGGAAAGGAGGTGGTCACCGACGGTAGCCAGTCTCATTTACAGAAGGTGGTGTCATTGTTGATAGCCCAATGCTGATAGCCCATTATATTCAATCCCCTTTTTCAGTCCTTATTTCCGGTATTGACTCTCATTGTCAGGAGGTTGGCCCCATAGTTGCCATAACTCTTGAAACCATAGCCCTCGAACTCTCCCTCGACCTATACCTATACCTAACCATATCCCTCGACCCTCGATCTATTCCTCGAAATAGAACCTAGACGGAGGAAACAGAGCCCTCGAACTCACCTTGCAGAACTTATCTATTGCAGAAATCTCGATGTATGCACAAGAAATCTTATCTATTCCGATAGACACAGGCTCTTGGTATAATGAACTGAGATAGTTTTTGCAACACACCATGGCTCCTAGTCATCTAAATTCGAAATAGAAGAGATGTGTACGACTCAGGTCCACCAAGTACCAACTAATCAATGGCATCCTATTTTGAACAAACTACAATGGAGTACTTCTGAGGTGCCTTGATAAACAAGATGCCCATAAGGTCCATGAAAGGCTCTATTCTTTCTGTCTAGTGGCCCATGTCTACCAGGAAGTCAATAAGGTCTATTCCTCTGGTAGATCTCTTACCTTACTCTTACATCTATATCTGATAAGGGAAGTCAATAAGGGCTCTCCCTAATGGTCAAGAACTCTTGAATATTTGTTGAAAAAGGTCTATCCCGATGGTCGAGCACTAATATTGAGCTTGCCTTTCAGGGGGATGGATATCTCTTCTCCTTACTATAGCCGGAAGGGTAGCATAGTCTTCTATCACTGGGAACCAACTCTATTGAATAATTACAACTATCTGTGATCCATTGGCATCAGGTAGACTCGCAGGCCTTTTCTTTGGGGTGGTTTTGGTTATATTGGCCTGAATCGGATGTGAACCCCTTTCGGGAAGCAACAATATAATAAAGGAGCCAACTGTCTGCTCTCACGAACACTAAGAGCAAGCCAAGTTCCTGCCAACTAAATGGTTGGGGCTCCCATACCAGAAACCTATAGGCAAGTCAGGACAATTCCAAGTCCTATTCAACTCTGAAAATAGATATCCTCTAAGTATGGAAGCACCACCTTTCATCCTGCCTTAAACAAACTAAACGGACCTAGCACCGTGGCCCTTTCCAAGCTTGTCCTTTCACTAGCTTCCTCTCTGGGGCACTTGTCCTACTTCCTTAGCACCGTTCAACTCAACAAGGATGAACCTAATTTTAGCAAGTTCTTTATCCCAAACCCCCAGGTCCAGCCTAGTAGCGGAAAAAAGCAAAGGAATCAGTCCCAGGTGAGCGATAAAGGTTGGGCCCCCTCGTCTAATAAGTGAAACCCAAGAGAAATAGTAGTAAAATAGAGCAAGCTCGTAACCTCGCTTCATAGAATTTCTCACCACTGATAGGGTGCATTAGCACACTCAACTAAAAGGCCGCCATCGACGAAGTCACTCACTCATTCCGATGCCCACCACCCAATAAGCATCAAGGACCGACAAGGGCTCGACTGTTAGGGAGAGGAACTTTAGTTGCTCGACCAACGGGAGAGGATAGCACACTCGATTGTCAAGGCCGCCATCGACGGAGTCACTCACTCATTCCGATGCCCACCACCCAATAAGCATCAAGGATAGTAAACTCGACAATCAAGGAGAGGGATTTCTTGCTTGTCTGCATCGGGCAAGCGACTTTGCTCCATAACAAACCGAAAAAGACAAAAAAATGATGATAAACTGCCCTATCTATGCCCGATAGGTGATTAATATTATTTTCATTTCTCCTGTTATTAATCCTATCTGCCTGCGTGCCTATCCTGCTGATCCACCTATAAAGAAATCCTTTTGACTTTCTCTTTTTTGTTGATTGATGCACACAACCTCTTTGCTTGTTGTTGATGCCGACAGGTGAATGAACCCCCCCCATCCAGCAAGCAAAGGCGAGCAAGATATTATGCTGAAAATGCATAAGTAGTGAGGTTTCTCGAATCGAGGATCAGATGTTTCTGTGGGCAGTAAACAACAGGTCTCTGTCTAAGACCATTTGGTTGGTGAAGCTGGTGGCTTACGTGACCGGGCCTGATCCGTTTGGTAGATTTGGTTGAGATGGGTGGTTTTTACTAGAGCGTGTGCAGTCGAAGTCCCTATGAGTGTCTCTAGCCCCTGTGAGCATATTTCCTGAATGTCTTGAAGAGGGCCTCTCTAACCGAGAGTGGTGGGTGTCCACTCATCACTTCAGCCATTCCTAGCTCAACTCCAATAAAACTATTCCGGGAGGACCCGGGATAAGGGCACTGGATCCCTTCATTGGACCAGGAGGGATATCGTGTGATGCTGGGTTGGGGCTTGGTGAACCAACTGGTCACTCCTCTGGTTTCAGTAACGGGAACTTACTTTTCTTTGCACCCGCCGTTGCCTTGCCCTGGTTACACCTTCGGAATACCCCTCCAAGGAGATCCATTTTGCTGTCCTCCCCCAAATCCGAACTTGATGCCGGGGATACTCCGTCGTGGGATTAGACCAAGGGGAATCTCTATAGAGTCCCTCATATTGTTTGTGCACATAGGAGGGATATAGATCAAGACATAGCCACTCGTTGCATCACTGAAGGACGTTTGGTGAGGAGGGGAAATATTTTGGTAGATATACCCACCCATATATACCTAGATGTACTTGTATATACCAATACATATGTATCTATATAGAATCAAATAGATTCATCCCCTCCCCCCCCATTCATATATTGGCTAATATTGCCATAACGGATGGAAATTCTAATTTGATACAATATCCACCCATAATATAAGTCGTAATGTTTACAGGAATAACATATACCCATAATATAAGCCGTAATGTTGACGGGAATAACATATATCGGTAGTTGTCTGGTCATACCTGAAAAATGATATTCTAGGGGGAAATGCACCTAAAATCAAATATTTCGAGTCGACTTTCATGGGAAATTCAGAGTTCCTTTTTGATGTTGCGATCATGTAAAAACATGAACTTTGAGGCTGAATAGCTAAATACATGGCAATTGAATCATGAGCCGGGATCATAAAGAGCATACTGCGAGTAGGTGGTAGAATTGATACGATGGATTCGAAAACGTTAAACCTCTCTTGTTCGAAATAATTGAAACATATCAGGACGGTACCAGCCGTACTTAATAATAGAAATATTTGGCAAAAATATGTAGAATCATCTTTCCTCAAAAATGATTCCGGAAAAAATGGGCGATAGTTAGGTTATTCCCTTGCTCGACAAATAGGAGGGCAAGGAGAGGTGCACCAGAGGCGAGAAAAAGCATGGTTATTAGATACCAAAGGCGGCTAGAACCACACATGAAAGTTTCCCTGCATGTGGCTCGTTTGTGATAACTCATTCAGATTTGCGCGAACTAGCGCAACCGTAGGTAGGTAGGATGTGCATGAGCGAACCTTTTCAGAACTGATGGACATTCGATGCCCCCCAGCAGGAGTATATGGAATATGCCACTATCCTAGCCTGGATCTAGGTTATTCGATCATGTCCAAACACCTTCGAGTTCACCCCTACCTACCTACCTATAGGTAAGAATTACCAACAGTTGTACCTTGTCCTCAATGAACGGGGGGCGTCTTTGGTTTTACGAGAGAAAGCAGCCAAATGGAGAAATCGATCAGATCTAAACTCTAGAAAAACCACCTTCTATTTCTCCTATCGAGGCCTTTTGGATATCCCATATAGGTGAGGCTCCCGTGCGTGCGTCCAGAATCGCCATAGATTGCTCACTCAGCGGGTCAGGCGTAGCGTAGCATCCACTTGGATCCATAGTGGTGCCTACCTATTCCTTCCTCGCCTCATTGCGCATGCATATTGAGCCTAATACTGATATGTGCTATTATGTATGCCCACCCAGGATAATAGTGCAGAAGCCCACGAGACCCAAAACCACTGTATGGGTTAAGGCAGGAGATCAACTGTTCGGCAGATCCTGGAGCATATATTCCCCATAACTCACAAGATCTTTTGCCTATCCTTTGCTTGATCTATAAGGAAGGTCCTATCTAGTTAGTTCCTCGACTGCTTGGTTCCATTTAGTTGTTTCATATGATATGACCCAGTATTGAAACCCATATTGGTTGGTATGGCATTCTCCTTATTCGCCCATCTTCCGATGCCCTTTCCATGGCACAACATGGGTTCGGTGGGGACGCACGGCGTAGGACATCACATTACCATCTACCGCCCTTTCCTCCCTTGATTCAATATTCGATGAAAAAAGAAAAGAATAAGGCTATTCACGCATTGTCATATGCTCGACAAGCATTGGTTGTTGGTGCAATAGGAGTACACTACGGCAAGATCAGTCACCCTGGCTAGCGGGCGAGCCAAACCCTCCTCTCTCCCAAATTGTGCTATGCCCTCTTCTCGCTCTGATCCCTATAAAGCAAAAGAGCAGCTCGGTGATCCATAGATTGCAACACGTTCAGTCGTTTACTCGTTGTTTCCACTGTTTCTTTCTAGCCCACGCCGAACCTGTTAATCACAGGTACTAATCCGGCCCCGGGTCAATCGCACATTAATAATAGCATTTAGACTCATGCGCCTTCCGGAACATCCTGAGGGGAGCTACCTCACCCGTGTTGTGATTAGCCAGCCTTGCGGCGCAAAACGATGATAGTACCCCCATGCTACGGTTCCTTGCGGTCCGAACCCGTGCATGCATTAGGTGAGGGAGCTATTCCGGGCAATAAAGACTTGAAAACTTCGCATTCCAAAGCGTGCTGCCCTCATCTCTCTTTGGTCGAGATGGGTTTAAACCCTCCTAGGCACACAACATAGGGTAATCCAAGCCAACCCACATTACTTGTTGATGGTGGATAATCATATTTCTTAGAGGTACTAAATACAACTCCATGAATGAGCAGAATTAGAGTGGCGTTAATGGGAAAGATCTCTAGGAAAACCACTGGAAAAAAGATTTAACATGTGGAAGAAGGAATAGGAAGGGATTCAGAGATATTTTTCATCTCCGGATTGGGCTAAATTAGCACAGCGTAGCACTAAGTTACTGTAGGAAGGCCTGGGTTCGGGTGATTCCGCAAGGTTATACTAGTCGGGGGGTAGCGGAAGGGATAACCTCGCGGTTCTTCCTCCTTCTTCCTTTCCCATTATTCCTATCGGTTTTGGAAACTACTATACTCTTAGATAAGATATACGCTATTCATTGGTTTTTCACGGATGGAAGCCTTTATCCCCTTACATAATGGGATATGTTTCCTAGTATCCACTCCTTCCTCTCGCGGCCTTCCTTCTGCCTGCAGGACCAGAGGACAAGGTCCCTCATAATCCTTTCTCATTTTTATGGAATGTATAGGTCGCCTCATTGACAATAGCTGCTCTCTGGGAGGCAGGGACGTTGATTCGGCTGGACCCATGGTCAATGATCCCTTAGGAATCCGATCCATCTCGTTATCCCCCCATATCTATAGGTATCGGCCGAAGCGAGCTAGGATGAGCATTCAGGTCCTTTCCATACATATATACATCTTGACAATGGGGGCTCTTATGGCCCACCCAAGTCTACATAGTAGCCCCTTATAGATCGCCCCTTAATCAACAATCTTAGGTTCTCGCTACAGCTAGCTGTAGTTGTTCAACAGGCCATGAGCCAGTTATACCTATCAATGATCTCGTTGTTCGTTTTCTCATGTTGTGGCTCTGCCGCAGGCCCTGCATCCTAAGTCTCCTCTTTCTTAGTAGGGTCAGTCGGATCTCCCCCTCGTGGGCAGGGTCAGTTTCATCCCAACCAAGAACGCATTGAAGAGAAGGCATAACGTATTGAAAGCACGCACCCATCAAGTAGGATGGCTCCATGCTCTGTACATACCCGTACCCAATTCCCATATAGTTTACCGTGGGCATTTTAAGCCCCCCACTAGGCCAGCCAATATTAAGTCACATAAGTAAGATGGAGATCCATATTCATATCTATGTATGGATCTATATTTGTATCCATATCGATATATGGATATGGGTGTGGATATATGTAGATATATGCATATATGGATATAAATAGATCTCTTCTACCCATCTATGGATGTCTCGATATAATATATGGATATACATATAGGTGCGTGTGCTTCTCAGCCTGTCACTCAAAAATGAGATTGGGAATGAGTACCTACCTATCCCCTATGGGAATAAAATCCGTGTCTTCGACATGAGGATACGATGTCCTAACCACTAGACGAAAGGGACCAAAAACCCATCCCTTCTATTTACTAGATCTTCTGTTCCGATCAGAATGGGTTTTTTATTTAAGGCATCGACATGTTCTATCTCTATCTCTCTTTGTCTATAATGGGTGGGATTGAGGAAAGAAAAGAGGCTATTGCCGAGGAGTGGTTGCTGGTCATGAATTATATATGTCATTACGATTTCTTATATATGTCATTACGCTTTCCTATAGGCGTACTTATATTTGTCATGAATGAGATATGTCATTATGCCTTAGCAGATAATGCATATATTATATATGTCATTACGCTCTCGAATCCAGTCATGAATTAGATATGTCATTGTGGTTTTTCCAACCTGATATTTCCCTCCTTAGAGGTGACTTTGAGACCAGAGATAGTGACATTCATTATATATGTCATTATGCATGAATGAATTATGCATTTCTGATTATTTCATTCGACAATGCATATATGGGCATATGTCATTATGCATGAATGAATTATATATGTAATTACGTGATCAAATAATGAAATCATATCTCGGTGCATGAAATGAATATGATCTGAGTTTCTCTCACTGTGTTCAATGAAGAGTTGTATGGTAAGGTCAATTCGCTAGTTTCTTAGCTAGAAATGAGATTCCTATTATTATACGTTGCGGTGGTTTTTGTTTGTTAAGTGATCTACCAGATAACCTTACCATTAGGTACCTTACCTATTGGACCTAACCTATTGACCTTATGTTGGTGGTGGTAGTAGGGACCAATTCCTTCAACCCTACCTTACTTCTTCAATGAAGAGAGAGAGAACCTAACCTCACCTATGAGTCTTTGTCCTAGCTATAGGGACTACACCTTCCCACCTTCTGATAGACCTTCCTACCTAACCACACCTTAGTTTTATATTAGTATATGACCTAATAGGGGGACCTTACCTTTATAGGTAGTAGGATAGGATGGGGAGACCTTTCTTTAGAGCTAGTCCTATTTCATGAACTGAAAAATTGTAAGAAAGAAGTGTGGTTTTTGGGAGACACAGCTTAGAGATGTCGGGGAATAAGCAACTTTTTCAGAATATAATATGAATGCTCTCGACCCCTCTGATACTACCAAACCCAAGGAAAAGGCCCTCACCATATGAATAGTGAGTGACTCCGTCGATGGCAGCCTTTTAGTCGAGTGTGCTAATGCACCCTTGAAGAAATGAATATTCCAGGCCTCACAACTGGTTGAATCATTGGCTGATTGACAAAGAGAACAATTTTCACAATCATCTACAAGTCAGAAAAGCACAATTCAGGGCTAAGTATGCCCAGGCTATTATGTGCCTTGCTAGGGTAATTGGAGACCCAGATGCCAAAGTCTCCAAAAAGCACTACTTCTACTATTTAGTCCAATTGTCTCAATCTAGGATCAAGTTCAATCTCGTCTGATCTATGATGCCATACATGAGCAGCTCCAGCAAGTGGAGCAAAAAAAAGAGTTCTACTTTACATCCTATCTTGTATATTATCTGCTCGCATACAAGGATAGGCCTTCTGCATATGGAATCAAGATATTGCTAAATGCACAGATTCCTGTTTATGACAAGTATCCCAAGTTCCGTAGGCATGACCTAAATAAAAACTACAAAATGATTTGTGATGGCTTTGTCTACAAGGTAATCTACTATATGAATAGGGGATCCTACTATGCACACCAGCCGGATAGAATGAAATAGAGTATATGGCTGATTGGTACATCAACGATGAGGAGTACACCTAGATCAGAGTTTATGGGTGCACCTTGGAACCACTTCCCTTATATGTTAGTGATAAGATCTCGCTATTGGAATTTTATAGGCAAGCCTTGCCTATGCGCAAGGTGTATGGTGAGGGGAAACACATGAAGTCCCCCATTTCATTTCCAATTATGATTGGAATTTCATTTTGTAAAGAGAAAGAAAAAGATAAATCTTGTGAAGAGGAGCTTAAAAAGTATAGATTAAAACAACTTGATGCAAGAAGAAACTATGACAGGCTTCACAAACTATAGAGGCAGAAGCTCATTGTCATAAAACTATCCATCATGAATAGGATAGTTATGAAGAGAAATGGGCTGCAGGGATGAAGGGAATTTTAGGAGAAGGAAGCAAGGTATCCCATCATAAAGTGATGAAGATGTTCAATCCTTAGATGATGAGGATGCAAAGCATGGCTCGACCAACGCCCCCCACCCAATAAGCATCAAGGGCCGGTAGGGTGAGGGTGAGCCTATCGAACTCTCGACCTATGGGAGAGGTACATTAAGTGACTCGACTAACAGGAGAGGAATGAACGCTTGACTAATAAGGAGAGGACTCTCAATATTAAGGGAGAGGACAGTGAGAATGAAGATTATGAATAATAAGCTCAGTCTTCTGGTGAGAAGGAAGAAGAGATAGCATAAAAAAATGATGATGCTTATGAACCTGAAGGAGTTGTAAGTGTTGAAGTGGAAGACGGAGTGAGAGAAGGAGACAGTGAAGTAGTTGTTTCACAGTTCACTGTAGCATCATCACAGAGGGATTTTGAGGAAGCAGGTCCTTCTCATTCTTTGCAGGATTAAGTTCCCATCCACATGGATAATTATCAGGTCTCTAGAGAAGAGCCAAAATCTATTCATATCTATTCTTTTGGGATATTCCTTCCAGTCAACATGAAAAGGGAAATCAAACATTTCTTTTCTACTTTATTCTTTTCTTTTTTTCCCACTCGAATCGAATCCAAGAGATGTGAAAATAGTCGTGCTTTCCTCCGCATGGTGCAGCGACTTGGTCTGCTATAATGATGGCTTACTCAAACTATGAACTAACAGGTGCGTGCTGCTTTGATTGATCGATCAGACATAACTGATGTTTCCTCCATGACTCGACTTAAAGTACATCCCAATCGATAGATACTAGGTTCAGAGTGAAATAGGAACACACTCATTTATTTCGGCAAGTCCACTTGTTCGAATCAGTGATCTTGTTCCACTACTTATTTGTCCCTTGGGCTTGAAGTTAGTTCCAAAACATGGAATCTCTAAGCCATCAGGTTGCAGTTATTGGGTAATTGCGTTAGGAGTCTCCTCCATCTTTACTTGACCTTTTTGTAAGAGGGTGTAAATTAGAAAGGCAAATTAAGGGGTTGAGTGACCGATGGATCAAGCTATTTCCTCGACTTGGTGGGATTCTAGCAAGCCAGAATGGTTGAAGCCATGAATGGCTAATAGATCTGATCCATCTCATTGCTAAACTATAGATGATGGCTGACATGCTTCAATGATATCTTAGTAAGCTATTTCATCTATATATTAGACCGACTGCTATCTACCAAAATCGGTTGGTTAGGGGCCAAAAGCAAACCCTGGAAGGTCCAACTCGGGGTGGTTAGCAAAAACTACAAATCTCTTAGCCTTCGGAACAAACTTTGTAGAGTTGCTTGGAGTGGATTCAATGGTCACTACGAAAAAGCTTAATAGATATGAAAGAAATAGCTCAGTATGGTGTCTACTTACTATAGCCGGTGCAATTTCTAAACCACCGAGTATTATTATTCCAGAAGATACATATGGCTATAACATATATAATACTTGTAGCTGCTATATACTATGGTAGGCATATTTCTTGAATGAGTTGGACTAAACCCTGACTGATAGATAGGGTTTGAATGGGTGGGCGTACCATGATTTGGGATTTTTGCACCTAAAGGATTTTCTTTGATTGGCACACCTCCTTGCCCTCCCTTCAGTCAAGCAAGCATTCACCCTTTCCCTCAGCGGAAAAGCAATAAGACCTTCTCAAAACTAGACCAAAGTTCGCTTTATGACCAGCTAGTCTTAGGTCTTAGTAGGTAGGCTTTAAGGTAAATTCTCCAATTTGAAGGTGGATAGATAGCATAATTTGAGTAGTTATAGTGACGTCGAGTTAAGATGTAGAAGGTAAATCTAGCCATTATGACACGCTTCTTTTTCTAAGGTTGCATATAGTAGACTGAGCGCAAGTGAACCTAGCACTAAGCTATTTGGTCTATAAGATTGCTATTCACCCGAATGTGATGCACCTCCTTCTGCCTTGTTCAAGACTTCTTCTCCAAGTGTGCTCCTGATTGATATATGTACCCTTCCTGACCGAATGTGTAGAATGTGCTCCTCATTACCAATATGTTGGCTTCTCGGCCTATGTCTTCCCCTTATCAAGGACCGTGTCTTTTCCTTCTTCTGCCATGTGTCCTTTCCTTACCCTCTACCAATGTGGTGTCTTCAGCCTTCAAGATGTGCCTTGCCAATATGTGTCTCTCTGATTGATGGCGCTTAGTGATGATTGGTTATGTGTTTCGTGAGGTGATCGGTTATGTGTTGATGGTTACTCGGGTATCCCATGATGGGGGCCCTCCTTCTCTTTCAGGTATGGTAAACGGGGTATGATGAACGGGGTATGATTGTGGAACGGGTCCTTCTCTCGTCGTCTGGCGACAACTTGGAATGGTTGAGTTTGGGGAATGGGTGATTCGAGAGTGTAGATCCCCATTTGCAGAAAAGAATATTTCCTCATGAGCATAACACAGATGAGCATCACAGATAGCTCCCCATGAGCAGAGATACTACTTCCCATGAGCAGAAAAGAGGAAACTAATTCACAGCGTGAATAGAGAACAGGTTTCATATCTCCCCATGAGCATAACATAGTTTCATGGTACTAGGCAAGAAGAGACCTTTCCATGTTGGCCCTAAGGAGAGAAGCAAGGCTCAACAGGGAGAGCAGATAGAGACCCGTGAGCAGAACAAAGCTTATTTGGGAACAACTGTTTGTGATAGGAACAAGGTGATTAGATAAATTCAGGCTGTTGGAAGGCTGGGCGGGCATCCCCCTATCTATGTGAAACATTTTCAAATGCCATTATTATGTGAAGAAAATGTAACTGTCTAAGTTCAATGGGTTCAGGTTATAAAAATATATAAAAAGAAGAGTTTCCAGGGTGTGAAAAAGTAAATCCAAATGATTTCTACCGTGAGTGTCCCCTTTCCTCCTTTTCCCTATCTTGCTTCATTGGGCTAATCCGACCCACCCCACCCACTACCGGTTCCTCTTGTTCCTACCAGCCATACCCTATATATCTTGGGCAGAAGCGCACTGCTCAAATTGCCTTTGAGGAGAGGGAGGTTTTGTCTTGGGCTGAAGCCAGCCATAAAGTTCTTCGTCGAAAGCAGTAAGGTCTTTGTAGTCGTCAGTCAGTTGGCAAGAAAATCAAAATGGTTATAAAGATAGAAGATCTCAGGCAGGTATGAAAAAAGTGTCAATCATTCATTCAACCCCGTCTGTCTCAGGGGTTCTGTTCCAAAATAAATCCGTGCATCCTGTCCGGGGGTTCATTTCATCACTTTTTATCCCATTCTGCAATCAAATCAATCTAGCAAGCATGTAAGTAAGCCCGCGCTCAAGCGCCCTAGCAGCTGATTCGTCTTCATTCGTTCCTGCAGGCTGTGGGGTCAGCATGTGCACAAAGAATAGATATATCCATTCTCCCAGCCCACCCACCAGTGAGCTAGCCAGCAAGCAAGCCCGATTCTTTCTTATCCCTTCCCTATGTAGTTGTGGTAGTGTAGTTAGTAGGTGGATTTGTGTTTTATTTAGTGGGGTGTGGTATGTCCTGGCATGTAAATGCTCCTGTGGGTGGGCTTGTGGGCTTCTTTCTTTCTGGGGTCTAATCATTTCTCTATGAAGCCTTCTTACTAGGTTTGGTTCTTTCTTCTTTCTGTCTCTTGGTCCTTTCCCTTCCTTCTCACATCCCATTGGGACCATTCCTGCCTGGAACAGAACAAACTGGATCGAACTATATTGATACCCTGCCTGTCCCATGTTCATTTGTTTGGTTGGGACATATTTTCAAAACCCCCTTATTTCACATTTTTCCTCTCCCTTAGTTGAGAGCCCTGCCTTCTTTGATGCTTATTAGGTGGGGGGCTAGCAGTCAAGCCATGCTTCACATCCTCTCCTTTATAGTCGAGCGTGCTTGCGCATCCTCTCCTTTATAGTCAAGCGTGCTTGCGCATCCTCTCCTTTATAGTCAAGCGTGCTTGCACATCCTCTCCTTTATAGTCGAGCGTGCTTCCTTGATGCTTATTGGGTTGTGGGCTTATGGTCGAGCAACCCAAGTTCCTTAGTAACAACAGCCTTTTGAGGGGTTTGACAAATGCCATCGAGGAACATAACTGGATTTTTTTCTTATTGGAGCATGCCATTTCTAGAAAGTTCTCTCTCCGCTGGGGGTATGCCCTTATTGCACCCTTTCCCACTTCCATAGCTAATAGGAATTCCATAGCCGAGAGGAAGGAAGGAGGAAATGTGCCTCAGAAGCTCTCCATGGGTTATGTTCCATTGAAAAAAAGCAAAATAAATCATCACTTTTTTTCTAAGGATGCGTAAGTAGGCTCGACCATAAGGGAGAGAGCCGCTCTGGTGAATAAGCTTCTTGTTGTCTCCTCTCTTTTGAAATAAGGAGAAGACCTAACCGGGATAACTCATGAAATGTGTAATCTATACAATCTGAATCTAAACATGAAGTAGAAGAACTACTCGCCATATCTACGTTCAACTAGCAATATTCAATCATTGTTCGATCATAGCTTGCTTTGGAAACTAGCTTGGATCCCCCCCGGTTGAATCCTTTGGCTCTAACCCACTGTTATCGACATACACTATTATCCGCATATAAGTATAGTAATGAGGTAAGTATGGAACTTACTTAACATGTCGCATCTATACGTTTCACTTTTCCATTGGTAAGTAATCTTAATATACAATCTTATGAGACATTCTCACTCCCGGTCCTTGGTTAGTCAATCATTATCAGGTTATAAAAACCATAGGGCATAGGCTATAAGGACTAATGGGGAATAATCCATAACACATAAGCTAGTGTGAGAAAACATATTGAAAATATGAAGAAGTCCTATTTCAACTATGCTATTGTGTGCCTACCTCTCTGCTGCTAAAGTTGAGGCAAGCCCATGCACACTATAATTAGTGCAACAACTTGTAGTTCAACCTCCCAAAAGAGAAATATTAGCTTTGGCACTTTCAACTTGCCTTGATCTTGCCTAGGTCCAGTCCGTAAGTTTCATCTCTTGTCATTCTGATTCTCTCTCTATAACTCCTAAACCCACCAGCTTGACTAACCCAATGGGGGGATTACTTACCCTCCTATAGTAGTGTCCAATGGGGAATCAACACAACAAGGAAATAATCCAAATAGATGATATCACGCATATATATTTTTACCTTTACCATTGCAAGTGAATTGTAAGTAATCTACTGAATCTGCAATCTGAAGTCGAGAGGAAGGATAAAAAGAAGTTCCCATTGTTGAAAACAACCAGAAGGCATTCTTGGTTACATATTAGCATATTGATTTAGCCATGAAGCCACTAGAGTGTCTTCAATCGATACTCAGGAGACACCTATGGGAAACTCTAATCTGTTCCAATCCCATATGGGAAAAATCCTGGGGCATCATCATAAGTCTGCCAATAGTAAGTAAGTGCCTAAGAGGTCATAGCTAGCTGGTCATTCAACAATAGTCGCTAGTGTATCAAAACAAGAGATCAACATGGCCTCAGGTCCTTTGGTCGAGGCAGGAACAAAGTAGGAATGAGGTGGTGATCCTACGAGAAAAAGGAGAAAACATGCCCTCACAATGGCACTACCCATGCATGACCCTTTCACAATAAGAGGTGGTTGTGGTGAATTTCCACAGGTAGTTCTTAGTGCACATGTGGACTACACTACAACTACTCTCTTTATCATAGCAGATACAACGGATTGCCTACCCTCTTCCAAATAGTAAAAACACCCCCCACCATGAGACATAGACAGGAGGTGATATTTTATGGGCCCACTCAAGAATCCCCTGTTACCAGTTGGACGTGATCCGTAGGTAGATCTCCTATGCCCTAGTGGTTGGGTCATCTATGTGGTACCAGTTATGTGAACAAGATGGAGTTCTACGTGACCACTAGTTCCTAGTCAGTGCCAGTGGTCGTTGCCAAGAGTTAGGTCACTGTCACAAGGTCAGGCTATAGCAGCCAAGCATTGACAATTGATCATACACTGCTGGTCATAGTACATCAGAGCTGCCAAATACAGCTAGTCATAGTCCATCATTCCCAAACAGTCACTGCCTTATGATAATAGTAGGGTTGGGGTCGCCGAGTGGAAGGAAGGACAAGTTGATGTCGAAGAAGGACAAGCAAGTTGATTTCCAAGTTGATCGCTTTATATACTCGCACCCCGGCGGGACTAAGGAAGCCAGGGTTGGACGAGGTGGCTGGGCTTTGATACTCTTTGATTGATACAGAGAGAGATGGGCTTGATACACTCTTTTACAGGAAGGAGGAAGTAACATAAAGCACCCCACATAGCTCTGGACATGCACGGTACCGTACGGTATGGCACACGGTACAGCGACGAATTCTTCCCTGCCTGGGCTGGCCTGGCCTGGACTACATGGTTGGGCTGATCGGTTGGACTTATCAGCTTTGCTACTCGACTGGGATACTCAGCTTGGATACTCAGCTTCACTCCCGGGCTGGGCTGGAAATAGACATAGACGTAGATCAGGGGAGGGGCCATCATAGTCGATCATAGCCGATAGACACACACAGCTTCTCATTGCCTTTAGGTACGTGCGATACGGTAGTCGTTCATTGTAGATAGCCAGTTGCCTTTGCCGGGAGTACTTGTCTCATTGACGATAACCGCTAGTCATAGTCCCCATTATAGCCAGCTTTTCAGTGCCAATTGCCGATAGTCATTAGTCCCCTTTCAGAGACACACTGCCAGAATCACAGAGCTGGACCCCACAGGGTTGTACATACAGAACAATGGTTCCTACCTGCTCCACACTGAACCTACGGAACCTTAGTTCTATCTCGATCGGATGACATGAACGATACATTCATTACTGACTATGCACCCGTTGATGAGAATGGATCATGCGACAGACACATGGGTTTCATTCACGCTTGTCAGGGAATGACAGTCAGCGATGGGAAGTGGCCCGATTGATTGCATTGATTGCCCACATAAGCAGAAAGGGGCGGTACAACGAACGGACGAATGACAGCTTGAGCGTTGGCAGCCTTACCGATCGATACCGAACAGGAGGTCCTACAGATACTCACAGGGAGGGACTAATCCAATGGGAAGCACTCTTCTAACCTATCCTCAATGAGTGCATGAACCTATGGTCGATGCATGAAGCTATTGTACATTGGTACATGAATGAAGCTCCTTTCAGTGCAGCAATTAGCTCTTGTTAGTGTAGCTAGCCTACTATAATTGGGGGGCAGCAGCATGATGAAGCTATGGTTAGTGTAGCTAGAAGTGATTGCCTTGAGAAAGAGAACATCATTCCAATAAGAAGAGATAGGAGACCTCACTCCTCAACTAGACCCAACCGTGGCCCTCGAAATAGACCCTACGAACTCTAATAAATACACTCTCTACCCTACCAAACTACACCCTAATGGTGCGCGGTCGAGTGAGTGAGTTGCCATTGGGTTCATAGCTGATTGACACTCATTCCCAATCATTCACAACCAGTCATTACCAATCAGCCAACATGATATCAGACCCCCAAGCATCATTGTCGTAGATCATTGACGATACTAGAGAGACCCTCATTCACAAGAGGTGCTGATACCCAATTACTGATACCCGCAAGACCATGCCCCTCATTCCCACCGGTCAATGCCAGCCGAGAGGACATCAGGCCCAGGAAGGAGGTACCGATTCACGATAGACGATACCCAGACCCTCATTACCCACCAGACCAGGAGGTTGACACAGGGAGGGGCCTAATCACAGGGAGGGCACACTCCTACTGCTACCACGTAGAGCTACAAATACACAGAGTCAATTTGCATAATCGCATATATAATGACAGGAGCTAAATAGTGCATGCAGAGCGCCTTAATCTTGATGCTTACCTTCTATTTGACTTTCTTCACGGTTGATTGCTTTATATACTTGCACCTGGAGAACTAGTGAACCGGGGTTGGACAATGGCGATGAGGTTACCGAACTGATGAGGTTACTTAACTGATGAGGTTCGCCATCAATGCCGAT
This sequence comes from Pinus tabuliformis, assembly GCA_031772625.1. Classification (NCBI taxonomy): domain Eukaryota; kingdom Viridiplantae; phylum Streptophyta; class Pinopsida; order Pinales; family Pinaceae; genus Pinus; species Pinus tabuliformis. Next base: position 1,045,605,812 of record CM062819.1, read on the forward strand.
AGGAGTTGTATTCAATCCATTACCATAGCACGATTCCCGCACGATTCACATACCACGAGGCCCATAGCACGATTACTACCCATTCCCTAGTAGAGCACGAGTACCATACACGATTCCCATAGATCAATCCCATATATCGAGGCCCATACACGTAGAGGATGTGAGTGCACCGATGAGGAGTGATTGATTCGATTGATGAACATCGTTGGGGGTGGGGCGGTACAACGGACAACATCTGCTGCCGAGAGGGGCGGGCCAACGGACGGATGGACGGAGGTGATCCTTATTATGAGAGCACGAGGCCCATAGCACCATTACCATAGTACGATTCCACATAGCACAATGACTCCCCATTCCCTAGTAGAGCACGATTCACATACCACCATTCCCATAGCACGAGGCCCATACACGTAGAGGAGGATTTACGTACAGGCGTTACCACAGATACACATTGAGCTACACTACTCACACACACACATACCCAACATTCACAATAAGCACCAGACGTAGCAGCACATACAGCACCCTCACATAGCCGACAGAGCCAGTCATAAACAGTGCTCAGAGCCAGTGGTTACGCATCGCAAGTATGGCCGAATCCCCACGTAGCCCACCTCATTGAGCCCGCTGAGAGGAGAGCCCATCACTGCCAACCGGTGTTCCCACCTCATATAGCACACCCCCACACATAGCCCACCTCATATTGACAACCAGCCGATTGCCAATCATTCACAAACGGTCATTCCTAGTCAGCCGAGAGTCGATCATACCCACATTGACCTTCATACCTGAGTCACCCTAACCACATGACACATCCACCCAACACGGGTAAGGTACGGGACGGGAAGAAGCTACGAGACAGGACGGCACGGGAAGGGAAGGGACCGAGTGAGTGAGGCACAGACATAGGGGCATTCATTGCCGATAGCAGCCGATAGTTGATGCAGTCGATCCAAGAGTCTTTGTCAATGACAAGAGGCGATCCAAGTGTTTATATTTGATGCTTAGCTTTACTTCATCTTGAATTTTTATCACGTCCTGATGCAAGGTCTAATCTCATGTCCCAATACGAGGTAAAATCTAAGGGTCCTCGAGCCTCATCCCTTTCCCCCAGATGAGGGGACTTTCTCACAAGTGATTTAGAGATCCTAAGTATAAGTATGTAGATCCATAATATCAGTATGACATTTTCTTGATGGGGATAACCTCGAGCCCCACCTACTATCAGGGATAACATCCCTCCCTAATGCTCCCTTGTGCCTTCGTTCGGGTCACACACCCATGGAAAACCCAAATTTTGTTCGGGTTGTGCATACACAAAAACCCCAAATTTTGTTTGGGTCAGGTTGTGTCGTGTCGTGTGTGGGTACCTGTGCAAATGCGTTCGGGTGGGTTGGGTTAGCTCGCACAAGGCTAGTCGGGTCATGTCATGTCGTGTGTGGGTGCCAGGGCACACGTGGTCATGCCAAAAATGCTAAGTCGTGACCACTCGTGTGTCTTCTGCACGTTCGTGCGGCTCGTTTGCCCGACGCTCCCTCATGCCTTTGTTCGGGTTGTGCACCCACAGAAACCCCAAATTTCATTCGGGTCATGCGCCCATGGAAACCCAAAATTTCATTTGGGCAGGTCGGGACTTGTCGTGTGTGGGTACCCATGCAAACACGTTGGGGTGGGTCGGGTCGGGTCATGTCGTGTCATGTGAGGGCGCCCAGGGCACATGTGGCCATATCAGAAATGCTAAGTTGTGATCGGGGGTGGGCTTTGTGCACGATCGTGCTGCCCATTTTCCTGACTCTCCCTTGTGCCTTCGTTTTGTTCGTGTGTCGGAGCCCATGTAAACTCGTTTGCATGGGTCGTTTGGTGTGTAAACACTCGTTCGGGCAAGTTGTTTGCCATGTAAACTCGTTCGGGTGGGTCATTTGAGGGCGCTCGTGTAAACTCGTTCGAGAAGATCGTTTTCCGTGTACAATCATTTGGGTGGGTCAATTGAGGGTGGCCGTGTAAATTCATTCGGGTGGGTCGTTTGAGGGCGCCCGTGTAAACTCGTTCCGGTGGGTCAGTTGAGGGAGCCCATGTAAACTTGTTCGAGCAGGTTGTTTGCCATGTAAACTCGTTTAGTCAGGTCGTTTTCCATGTAAAATCATTTGGGAGGGTCATTTGAGGGAGCCTGCATAAACTCGTTCGGTCATGTCGTTCAATGTGAGGGCGCACCCAGGCACACGAGATTGTCTAAAAAATGCTAAGTTGTGACCTGAGGTGGGCTTTGTGCATGTTCGTGTAGCTCGTTTTCCCAGCTCTCCCTTGTGCCTTCGTTTTGGTAGTGTGGGCACCCATGTAAACTCGTTCGGGCGGGTCGTTTGAGGGTGTCCATGTAAACTCGTCCAGGTGGGTCGTTTGAGGGCATTCATGTAAACTCGTCCAGGTGGGTCATTTGAGGGCATCCGTGTAAACTCGTTCGGGCAGGTCGTTCGAGGTGTCAGTGTAAACTCATTCGAGTGGGTCATTTGAGGGTGTCTGTGTAAACTCGTTCGGGCGGGTCATTTGAGGGCATCCGTGCAAACTCATTGGGGTGGGTCGTTTGAGGGCATTTATGTAAACTCGTTCGGGCATGTCATCTTGGCGGGTCATTCGAGGGTGCTCGTGTAAACTTGTTCGGGTGGGTCGTTCGAGGGCATTCCTGTAAACTCGTTTGGTCGGGTTGTTTAGTGTGCACCAGGGCACACGAGCCCATATCAAAAATTCTAAGTTGTGACCCATGATGGGCTTTGTGCACGTTCATTCAACTCGTTTGCCCGACTCTCCCTTGTGCCTTCGTTTCGGTCATGTGGGTGCCCATGTAAACTCGTTCAGGTGGGTTGGGCGAGGGCGTCCGTGTAAACTCATTCGGGCAGGTCAGGTGAGGGCGTCTGTGTAAATTTGTTCGGGCGGGTTGGGTGAGGGCACCCATGTAAACTCATTCGGGTGGGTCAAGCAAGGGCGTCCGTGTAAACTCGTTTGGGTGGGTTCATCAAGGGCATCCATGTAAACTCGTTTGGGCGGGTCATTCGGGCAGGTGGGTGAGGGCATCTGTGTAAACTCGTTTGGGTGGTTTTGAGTGAGGGTGTCCATGTAAACTCATTCGGGTGGGTCGGGCGAGGGAATCAGTGTAAACTCATTTAGGCGGGTTGGGCAAGGGCATCCGTGTAAACTTGTTCAGGTGGGTCGGGCGAGGGCGTCTGTGTAAACTTGTTCAGGCGGGTTGGGCGAGGGCGTCCATGTAAACTCGTTCGGGCGGGTCAGGCGATGGCACGCTCAGGCACATGAGCCCGTATCAAAAATTATAAGTTGTGACCCGGGGTGGCCTTTGTGCACGTTTGTGTAGCTCGTTTGCCTGCCTCTCCCTTGTCCCTTCATTTCGGTCGTGTGGACGCCCATGTAAACTCGTTCGGGTGGGTCGTTTGAGGGCGTCTGTGTCAACTCATTCGCGTAGGTAGTTCGGGCGGGTCATGCATGGGCATCTGTGTAAACTCGTTTGGGTGGGTCGGGCGAGGGCGTGCCCGGGTGAACAAGCCCATATCAAAAATGCTAAGTTGTGACCCAAGGTTGGCTTTGTGCATGTTCGTGCAACTTGTTTGCCCAGATCTCCCTTGTCCCTTCATTTCGGTCGTGTGGGCGCCCATGTAAACTTGTTCGGGCAGGTCGTTTGAGGGCGTCTGTGTCAACTCGTTTGAGCGAGTCATTCGGGTGGGTTGGGCGAGGGCATCCATGTGAACTCATTCGGGTGGGTCGGGTGAGGGCGCTCATGTGAATTTGTTCAGGCAGGTCGGGCAAGGGCGCACTTGTATCAAAAATGCTAAGTTGTGACCCAAGGTTGGCTTTGTGCACGTTCATGCAGCTCATTTTCCTAGCTCTCCCTTGTCCTTTCATTACGGTCGTTTGGGCACCCAAGTAAACTTGTTCAGGTGGGTCAGGCGAGGGAGTCCATGTAAACTCGTTTGGGCAGGTCGGGCAAGGGCGTCCATGTAAACTCGTTTGGGTGGGTCGTTCAGGCGGGTCAGGCGAGGGCTCCCACGTAAACTCGTTTGGGTGGGTCAAGTGAGGGTGTTCGTGTAAACTCATTTGGGTTTCCGTGTAAACTCGTTCGGGCAGGTCGTTTGGGCGGGTCGGGCGAGGGCATCCATGTAAACGTGTTCAGGCGGTTTCGGGCGAGGGCATCCATGTAAACTCGTTTGGGCAGGTCGGGTGAGGGCGTCCACGTAAACTGATTCAGGTGGGTCGTTCAGGCGGGTTGGGCGAGGGCGCACCCGGGCACACGAGCCCGTATCAAAAATTCTAAGTTGTGACCCAGGGTGGCCTTTGTGCACGTTTGTGTAGCTCATTTGTCTGTGTCTCCCTTGTCCCTTCGTTTTGGTCATGTGGGCGCCCATGTAAACTCATTTAGGCAGGTCATTTGAGGGCATCCATGTCAACTTGTTCGGGTGGGTCGGGCGAGGGCCTCCGTGTAAACTCATTCGGGCGGGTTGGGCTAGGGCATCCATGTAAACTCGTTCGTGGGGGTCGGGTGAGGGCATGCCCAGGAGAACGAGTCCGTATCAAAAATGCTAAGTTGTGACCTAAGATTGGCTTTGTGCACGTTCATACAACTTGTTTGCTTGGCTCTCCCTTGTCCCTTCGTTTTGGTCATGTGGGCACCCATGTAAACTCATTCAGGGGGGTCGTTTGAGGGCATCCATGTCAACCAGTTCGGGCGGGTCGGGCGTTCGTGCGAACTCATTCAGGCAGTTTAGGCAAGAGCGCACTTGAGCAAATGAGCCCATATAAAAAATGCTAAGTTGTGACCTGAGGTTGGCTTTGTGCACATTCGTGCAACTCGTTTGTTGGGCTCTCCCTTGTCCCTTCGTTTTGGTCGTGTGGGCACCCATGTAAATTTGTTCGGGCGGGTCGAGCGAGGGCATCCATGTGAACTCATTCGGGTGGGTCGGGCGAGGGTGCCTATGTGAACTCGTTCAGGCAGGTCAGGCAAGGGCACACCTGGGCGAACGAACCCGTATCAAAAATGCTAAGTTGTGACCCGAGGTTGGCTTTGTGCATGTTCATGCAGCTCGTTTGCCCCACTCTCCCTTATCCCTTTGTCGCTGTCGTGTGGGCACCCAAGTAAACTTGTTACGGCGGGTCAAGCGAGGGAATCCGTGTGAAATCATTCAGGTGGGTCATTCGGGAGGGTCGGGCGAGGGCGTCCATGTGAACTCGTTCGGATGGGTTGGGCAAGGGCGCGCTCGGGTGAACGAGCCTGTATAAAAAATGCTAAGTTGTGACCCAAGGTTGGCTTTGTGTAGGTTCGTGTATGTAAGGACCTGCAATCCTTCCATTCATGCGACGAGCTGGTTATCCCTCAGACGCGCAGTTTAATAGAAGTGCGAACTCAGACTTGCGTATGCGTGGAGTTATGAATGCATGGTAAAGGAGGGCGAGCTGTTATATATGCATGGAAGCATGGCTTAGAAGTTATGGAGGCCGACCACACTTGGACACGAAACCGACGGTGAATTGTGATGAAGTGTGGGTGTGTAGGGCGTGGAGGACGAGTCAGCCGGGTGGGCTAACTCGCCCTGCCACCTATATAAACAAGTGGTGTGTGGAGCTCATTTGACAGGCAATCACTCATCGCTCATCCAACACAAAAGAAGACTTCGCTCATGTGAAAGAGAGTGCGTAGAACAAGGTGTGGACGCAGCAAAGAAGGAAGGTGCAGTTGGAGATGCGCCCATTCTTGGGCAAGGCCGAACGGAAGTAAAATGCATATCTCGGTTTTGGGTGAAGGGAGCGGGCAGGGTCACCCGTTGGTTTGATAAAGGCGTGCATGGAGTGTTTGGCACCTGGGTGATGTGTAGGAGCGCCCAACGGTGAAACTTTGGTGGGCGCCCGGTTTGTGCGACGACTTGGCACGGGTTCTTAGGTGACTTGGGTGAGCGCTCACCCGTCATGCAAGTGTGCATGGTGTGACTTTTGGTGAAATGTTGACATTGTGAATGGAGGTGCAACTCGTGTAGAGATGCCCATGTGTGGTGACTTGGAGGTGTGCCCAAGTTGGGAAAAAAACACGATCATGCGACGAGGTGAATGAAGGGTTGGTGAGTCGTGTGGCGACCGTGTGTAGGCGCCGACAAGCTGGGCAACCAAGTTTTCTGAAGTTGAAAATTGGCTAAGTGTAAATTTAAGGTTTCCCAAGATTTAACTTGTAAAGCTTTGTAACACTGAAAATTGTATAATATATTGATTTGGGCAGACTCATATTGCAGGGAGTTGCCCCTCCCTTTATGTTGTTGTGAATTTCTATTGTATAATGTTATTATGTGAATGTTATGGGCTTTCACTTGTATAAAGGAACACATTAATAATACTTGGTAACGAAAATAAGACTAAGTATGGAATGTTAGGCGTAGTCTACAATCGTAAGTATTGGTGAAAAGAAAACGATTGGTAGTGTCACACCTTGCTATAAGCGGTTGAAAGACTACCGTAGGTGTAGGGGCGTGACAGGTGGTATCAGAGCTGGTGAACTGAATCAAGGAGCTGATTCTACGAAGACCGAAGACTTGGCAGGGAGCTCAAGTTTTGCAGGTTACAGGTGGAACATCAAGGTGATTCAGGTGAATGGTGAAACATGTTTAGCAGAGGAGAAGCTTTGTGCTTGGGCCAAGCTGAACGACAAGGCATGGCAGGTTTGGAAGAATGCGAAGCGAAGCTCTTGCTTACCTTATACAGGTTGAAGTGTATGAAAGAAGAGAACCCCCGGATTCGAGATAAGCTTGAAGTCTTGGAAAGGAATGTTGAAGACGAACTTCTTCAACTTGGTTGGATAATGGAGCAAGATGAAGTTGCAGATTGCGTTGACAAGGAAGAGGAAGCCGTGATGATTAAGGATGTTGTAGATGTGACAACGATGGAGGATGAAATTGAGATTGATCAAGTTGGACCAGGATCATGCAGTTGGCAGACATGGATGGATGAGGATACTCATATGAAGGAACCTCATGATGATGATGATGTAAGTACTATTGATACTTGTGTTTCACTTGAGCATTTGGGAGATGGACCGTATGCAGGGAAGGGAAAAATTAGTTTGTTGATGCAGGGGAGGATCATACCATGGATGACTATGATGAGACCTTGTATGGAGAAGCAAGGATCGTTTATTGTTGCAGGACTTGTTGGGGTTGTTTGTGACCTTATGGTAGAAGGTACAAAGGCCCGTGACAAGGGAGGAACATGATGATCGTTACGAAGGATTGGGTCATGCTTTAGCCACATGGAGAATTGGCTAAGTGCCCGACATGACTCATAGACAGATTGAAGGGCACACACTTAGGTATGATGATGCTTGGGTGGACTTCTCATGGCCGAGACCAAGAGGTAGTCTTGGTGGAGCCTTTAGTGGGGGAGCTATGATGGGAGGGACTCATGATGATGATGATATGGTTGGATGACTGAGTTCACTAAATCGAAGATTGCAGACTTGGATGAGGATGAACGATTGTTGTGATGGGTCTGCTTGGTTGGACTACATGGGCAGCTTAGTCATGGACATCAGGTTGGAGACATGGAGCATGGTAGTCTTATGCAGGGACATTATGTAGGAGCACTCGTAGAGGTGTCACTTATGGGCATCCAATGAGGAGTTCTAAGGCAGGGATGTTGTGTAGGTAGATTTGCTGGTGTGACATGGGGATGTTTTACTTATGAGTTGATGGAGAGGTTGTGCACTTATGTACAACAAGGCCATGGACTTGGATGGAGTTGTGAGCAGACTATGGAGCATTCCTACTACATGGAGAGCTGAGGCATCTTGCAGAGACCTTTGGGCCGAGACTCGTATGCTTGCTGAGATGTTGGTTGGAGATGACTCATGGAGCTCATGATGACATGAGGTTGTGACCTTTAGGGACTTCATATATGGTGAACTTAGAGGATCTGATGCATTGAGGAGCTGAGGTCAGAGACTTTGATGCAAGATGGGGTGCATACTTCCGAGTACATGTATGGGTGTGGCTTGGAAGAGTGACTTGATGTGGAGGATCGATATGAGGCAGTTGAGAGTGATGGAGTTACAACGATGATGATGCCTTGGTGACTACACTTTGGCATGGGTTGAGCCAAGACTCAATTACTTCGAACACATGGGAGTTGATTGATCTATGATCATGGGCATCACATGGATAGAAGAGACAGGTGTATACTTGTTTCTATGGAAGGCTTGAGGGATGGCACATTGCGGATATGATGGAGGTTGCTTCATGGACCTGGATGTGGCACATCGAGAGTCGAAGCTTGATGAGATGGTCTCTTCATATCGAGGAGGCACACATATGGATGATGATGTTGGGGTAGATGTGGCTGATTTCATGCAGCACATTAGTACCGGACATCATGGAAAGCATGTTTCAGATGAGATGAGGACTACTTCATGGACCTAAGCATGGCTTACTTATATGTAGATGGATTCTTGATCGAGTTGAGGATGTTTTGAGAAACGACTGGTGATGGCATGAGGATGTACATTCTCATGGTTTGGGCATGACGGTTGGATTAGCTACCCAACTAGCTCAAACATGGGGCTGCAACATGTACAGAGATGTGTTAGCATTTGTTGAAGTATCATGGAAACAGTTCACACGAGGATGACACATGATGAGGTTGACACGAGAGGTTGCAGGAAGCATGTAGCTTGAGATGGAGGGACCAACCTTCCACGATGGAGAGCGGCATGTGGAGATTGTGACGAGATGGTCGATGGTCATGGATTGAGACAATTTCCGATGTACGACATACCGATGGGGTGTATACCTTGGTATGATGATCTTGGCGACAGATGGTTGCCAGGATGAGACATGATGGAGACGGTGGTTCTATATATGTTGCAGGGATGCTTGCAGTATGTGGAGGAGTTGACATCGTGGATGAGACAGATATTATTAATCTTGGTGGATGGCTACCAGGATGGTATGTTGTCGAGGACGACAATGAATTCAGGTGGAGGAGGATGTAAGTATCTGCAATCCTTCCGTTTGTGCGACGAGCTGGTTATTCCTCGGACGCACGGTTTAAGAGAAGTGCGAACTCAGACTTGCGTATGCGTGGAATTATGAACGCATGGTAAAGGAGGGAGAGCTGTTATATATGCATGGAAGCATGGTTTAGAAGCTATGGAAGCAGACCACACTTGGACACAAAGCCGACGGTGAATTATGATGAAGTGTGGGTGTGTAGGGCATGGAGGATGAGTCATCCGGGTAGGCTAACTCGCCTTGCCACCCATATAAACAAGTTGTGCGTGGAGCTCATTTGATAGGCAATCACTCGTCGCTCATCCAACACAAAAGAAGACTTCGCTCATGTGAAAGAGAGTGCGTAGAACAAGGTGTGGATGCAACAAAGAAGGAAGGTGCAGTTTGGAGATGCACCCATTCTTGGGCAAGACCACACGGAAGTAAAATGCATATCTCGGTTTTGGGTGAAGGGCATGGGCAGGGTCGCCCGCTGGTTGGAGAAAGGGGTTTATGGAGTGTGTGGCACCTGGGTGATGTGTAGGAGTGCCCAATGGTGAAATGTTGGTGGGTGCTCGGTTTGTGCGACGACTTGGTACGGGTTCTTGGGTGACTTGGGTGAGCGCTCGCCCGTCGTGCAAGTGTGCATGGTGTGACTTTTGGTGAAATGTTGAGATTGTGAATGGAGGTGCGACTCGTGCAGAGAAACCCGTGTGTGGCGACTTGGAGGCATGCCCAAGTTGGGCAAACAACAGGATCATGTGACGAGGTGAATGAAGGGTTGGTGAGTCGTGTGGCGATAGTGTGGAGGCACCGACGAGCTGGGCAACTGAGTTTGCCGAAGTTGAAAATTGGCTAAGTGTAAATTTAAGGTTTCCCAAGATTTAACTTGTAAAGCTTTGTAACACTGAAAATTGTATAATATATTGACTCAGGCAGACTCATATTGCAGGGAGTTTCCCCTCCCTTTATATTGTTGTACATTTCTATTGTATAATGCTATTATGTGAATGTTATGGGCTTTCACTTGTATAAAGGAACACATTAATAATACTTGGTAACGAAAATAAGACTAAGTATGGAATGTTAGGCGTAGTTTACAATCATAAGTATTGGTGAAAAGAAAACGATTGGTAGTGTCACACCTCGCTATAAGCGGTTGAAAGACTACTGCAGGTGTAGGGGCATGATAGTGTAGCTCGTTTACCCGACTCTCCCTTGTCCCGTCGTTACGGTCATGTGGGCACCCATGTAAAGTTGTTTGGGAGAGTTGTTTGAGGGTGTCCGTGTCAACTCGTTCGGGCTGGTCGAGCGAGGGCGTCCGTGTTAACTTGTTAGGGCAGGTCAGATGAGGGTGTGCCCAGGCGAATGAGCCCATATAAAAAATGCTAAGTTGTGACCCGAGGTTGGCTTTGTGCATGTCCGTGTAGCTTGTTTGCCCAGCTCTCCCTTGTCCTTTCGTTTCGGTCGTGTCGACACCCATGTAAACTCTTTCGGGCTGGTCATTTGAGGGCGTCCAGGTTAACTCGTTCGGGCAGGTCACTTGGGCGGGTCGGGCAAGGGCGTCCGTGTGAACTAGTTCGGGCAGGTTGGGCGAGAGCGTGCCCAGGCGAACGAGCCCGGATAAAAAATGTTAAGCTGTGACCCAAGGTTGGCTTTGTGCACATTCGTGCAACTCGTTTTCCCGGTTCTCCCTTGTCCCTTCGTTTCGGTCCTGTGGGCGCCCATGTAAACTTGTTTAGGTGGGTCATTTAAGGCCGTTCGTGTCAACTCATTCGGGCGGGTCGTGCGAGGGTGTCCGTGTGAACTTGTTCAGGTGGGTCGGGCGAGGGCACGCCTCGGAAAATGAGCCCATATCAAAAATGGTAATTTGTGACCCGAGGTTGGCTTTGTGTATGTTCGTGTAGCTCGTTTGCTCGGCTCTCCCTTGTCCATTCATTTCGGTCATGTGGGCTCCCATGTAAATTCATTCAGGTGGGTCATTTGAGGGCGGCCATGTCAGCTCGTTCGGTCGGGTCGGGCGAGGGCATCCGTGTGAACTCGTTCGGGCAAGTCGGGCAAGGGCACAGCCGGGCGAACAAGCCTGTATCAAAAATGGTAAGTTGTGACCCGAGGTTGGCTTTGTGCACGTTCATGCAGCTTGTTTGACCAGCTCTCCCTTGTCCCTTCGTTATGGTCGTCTGGGCGCCCATGTAAATTCGTTTGGGCGGGTCATTTGAGGGCGTCTATGTCAACTCGTTCGGGCTGGTCATTCAGTCGTGTCAGGTGAGGGTGTCTGTGTGAACTTATTTGGGTGGGTTGGGTGAGAGGGCACGCCCAGGCGAACAAGCCTGTATCAAAAATTCTAAGTTGTGATCCGAGGTTGGCTTTGTGCACATTCATGCAGTTCATTTTCCCAGTTCTCCCTTGTCCCTTTGTTTCATTCGTGTGGGCACCCATGTAAACTCGTTTGGGTAGGTCGTTTGAGGGCGTCCATGTTAACTCGTTCGAGCGGGTCAGGCGAGGGCGTCCATGTGAACACGTTTGGGCTTGTCGGGCAAGGGTGTTCGTGTGAACTCGATCAGCCGGGTCGGGCGAGGGCACGCCTGGGCGAATGAGCCCATATCGAAAATGCTAAGTTATGACCCAAGGTTGGCTTTGTGCAGATTCGTGCAGCTCGTTTTCCTGGCTCTCCCTTGTCCGTTCGTTTCAGTCATGTGGGCACCCATGTATATTCGTTCGAGTGGGTCGTTTGGGTGGGTCAGGCGAGGGTGTCCATGTGAACTTGTTTGGGTGGGTCGGGCGAGGGCATCCGTGTGAACTCATTCGGGCATGTAAGGACCTGCGGTCTAGTTGACTTCCTTCGTGTGAAGTGCTAGTATCTTAGACCAATATGTGCAAAATTACATGTGAAAAATGCGCATGGATGGTTGAGCGATGGAAAACTTATAGCATGGGGATGAATTAAAATGCCCCCGGGCCGACCTCACACAATTCGGGCGAAAGGTTGGATGGCCGACCATAAGAATTGACATTATGTGAGGGCATAGTTCAAGCGGTGGATGAGTCGGCTGGGTAGCTCGACTCGCCCAACCGCTCATATAAACATAGCAATGTGTTGGAGTGAAGGACAAGCATTCGAAGGCAAATCATTCGGTGATCAACAAGGAAGTGCGAAGAGAAGGTGATGGCCCCCAGCAAGGAGGCATAGTTCTAATGCGCCCGCTCTTGGGCAGCGCTACATAGTGAACACACAAGTCTTAGTTATTGGGTGAAGGCATGGGCGTGGGTCGCGCCCACCATTCGATGAGACACACGAGTGGAGCCTTGGGTGAAGGCACCCGTCATGCAAAGGTGAACACGGTGAAGTCTTGTGTGAGGTTGCCAGTCTTGCTTGGCATTTCGTTTGAAGGCTCGGGTAGGCACGGTGTGTGGAGCGCCCGCCTACCAGTTGGAGAGCTGGGTGGAGAGTGCGGAGAGGTGCTCGCCAACGATCGTAGAAGCAGATGGAGGGTGTACGAAGGCACTTGCCTGCCGGGTGAAATGAAGTGTTGCTGGGTGAATGAAGACACGACATGAAGTTCGATTGAGGAGTGCGGTTGGCGGTCCATGTGAGGGTGCACCCACCCAACTCGGGCAAGGAACTCGGTTGACACACGAAGGTGTTGGCTGTTGTAAAATTGGCTAAGTATGAAACTTGGTGTTTCCCAAGTATACTTGTAAACATTGTAAAGTTGTATAATATATTGAAATTGGGTAGACTCATTGTTCAGGGAGTTGCCCCTCCCTTTATACTGTGCAATTGTGTCCTTCTTGTATAATTGATGTGGATAATGAATGTGTATGGGTGTTCATTAGTATAAAGGAACAATAATAATACTTGGTTGAGAAAAACAAACTAAGTAGACAAATGGTTATTTGTAGTCCATGAACATAAGTATTGGTGAAAAGAAAGTGTTCGGTGGTGTCACACCTCGCCATAAGCCGTTGAAAGACTGTGCCAGGCCTGGGGGAATGACAGGTGGTATCAGAGAAACTAATTCAGGCATTAAAGGTTGAAACTACTACACACCTACACTAAAGTGCAGGTGGTATCAGAGCTGATGATCAGGGAGCTGATCAGGTTGACGATGAAGTGCTGATCCCACTACACTATCGTGAGAGGTGGTATCAGAGCAGGTTCACAGTGGGTGAAGACAGTGTATTGAAGCTGATTCAAGGTTGAAGAAGCTTGAAAGTTGGTGACAGTGAAACAGGCACTTGCAGGTGAAGGAAGATGGTTTCACATACAAGTGGAATAAGAGCTGGTTCAGGTTGCAGGGAACTTGGTGAAGCTGGTGGATGGTCTATAATAGATCACAAAGGAGGAAGCTGTTAGTAGAAATGGCAGGTGAATCTCAGGTTGGAGAATCTAGCCGTATTGCAATGGATGCTTTCCTCGAAAAAGTATTGGAAATAATGGAGGACTTGGAATCTTGCTGGACTATGAAGATGAACTTGGTCACGAAAGACCAAGAGGCTAATTCGAAGATGAGGGAAGAATTCGATGAACTCGCGGTGTTGAAGACAGTCATGAGGCATAACTCAGGTGGAGGAGTGCCTCATTTGAAAGTCAAGGAACCAGAATCTTATGATGGTACAAGGAGTGTAAAGACTCTTGGCAACTTTCTTTGGGATATGGAGCAATACTTGGAATGCTTGGGTCTATCCGATGATGAGACAAAGGTGAAGGTAGCTGCTCAGTTCTTGATGAAGGATGCTAAGATGTGGTGGCGAAGGAGGATGGATCAGATTTCCAATGGCAGTGCTGATGACATAACTTCGTGGGATGACATGAAGAAGGCTTTGCAAACCCACTTCAGTCCTCAGGATGAAACATGGGAATCAAGGATGAAGATTAAGTTTATAAAGCAGACAGGGAACCTATAGACATATCAATGGGAGTTTGCAAGTGCAGTTCTGGAACTTCCTGACATGGCGGAGAGAGAGAAGCTATTCAACTTCAGTACTGGATTGAAGCATTGGGCAACAATGAAGTGAAGAGGTAGAAGATTAAGAAACTTGAGGAAACTTTTGATACTGTGGATCGACTGGAGGAGCATTATGATGAGACTTTTGATGAGAGGAAGAAGAATTCCGATAAGCCAAAAGAGAAGAAGAAGGATGATGCTTCAAAATCAGATGATTAGACGAAGACTAAGAAAGCCTTGAAGTGTTGGATATGTGCTGAACCACATACGGTGAAGAATTGTCCTTCCAGACCAAAAGTGGTTGCTATTGCACAGTCTAATACGAAGAATGAAGAAGCTTCTATGGGTATGATGCAGATTCTTGGAGCTCTGCTACTACAGAGGTGGTCTCTCAGAGAGATCCTGAGAGGAACAGTTTGGAGTAAGTTCGGATGAAGATTGGAAATGCTGATATACTCACTATGGTGGATAGTGGGGCTACTCACAACTTCATGAGTGAAGATACTGTGAGAAGGATTGGGCTTAAGCTTGTACCGGTGAAGGCACAAATGAAGATAGTGAATCCTCCTCCCGATTGTGTTCTTGGTGTAGCTGAAAGAGTGGACACAACACTAGGTGAGTGGACTAGGAAAGTCAACTTCACTATAGTGTGGATTGATGACTATGAAGCTGTGTTGGGAATGGAATTCTTGAAACAATATGATGCTATGATTGTTCCACATTTGAAGAAGCTGTAAATTTACGATGGAAGGGAAGATGTACCCATTGGTGTTCCAACCATTGGTGTGACAAGACCTAATTGTAAGCTGGCGATGATGCAGATAGAGGATGAGAAGCACATGGAAGACATGAGTAAGCGATTGTCTACTGTTGAGGCAAAGCTTGCCAAGCAGTCATTGGTTATTAGGACACTATTTGATAGTATCTTGGATTTGTCAAGAAGGCTAGAGGAGGTTGAGGATGATGATGATGGAGAGGAGATTTATGTGAGACCGAATGTCTGAGAGGAGGATTGGGTTGCATATCTACAGAGGATAAAGATAGAGAATCCTAACAGATGGATTGAGCTTATTAGTGAGGGTGAGCCTTTAGGCTCTACTCCCTCTACATCTTCTTAGATGACATAGAAGATGGGGCTCATTGTTAGCTACTCATGGCCGTGAGTCCTTAAAACAGGTTGAGCAGGAATGACAGATGGTCCAGGAATGGTTCGGCATTAGCATCATGACATGTTGCAGATGGGATGGAGTTTCCATGGACTTGAGCATGGGAGATATTCTTGGTGAGTCTAGGATGTGGCAGAATCTGAGAAAGACTGGCGTAGGCATAAGGATGGACATTCTTATGATTTGAGTGTGACAGTTGGACTGATAACCCGACTAGTTCGAGTCATGAGGGCTAGCAATGTACCAGATGGATGTTGGCATTATGTTGGAGTATCTGATGACAGTTCACAGGATGGGATGACACATGGTGGAGATAGTTGTTTTTACATATGTTGTAGGGATGTTGCAGTGTATGGACTGATTGATATCATGGACCAAGGATGAGGTAGTTGGAGATGATGATCTTCGTGGATGGTTACCGGGATGGCATATTGTTGAGGACGAAAATGACTTCAGGTGGAGGAGGATGTAAGGACCTGCTGTCCGATTGATTCCCTCCATGTGAAGTGCGAGCAACTTAGACCAAGATGTGTGAAGTTACATGTGAAAAATGCGCATGGATGGTTGAGCGATGGAATACTTATAGCGTGGGGATGAATTACAATTCCCACGGGCCGACCTCACATGTATAGCAATTCGGGCGAAAGGTTGGATGGCCGACCATAAGAATTGACATTCTGTGAGGGCATAGTTCACGTGGTGGATGAGTCAGCTGGGTAGCTCGACTCGCCCAACCACTCATATAAACATAGTGATGTTTTGGAGAGAAGGACAAGCATTCGAACACACATCATTCGGTGATCAACAAGGAAGTGCGAAGAGAAGTTGAAGGCCACAGCAAGGAGGTGCAGTTCTAATGCGCCTACTCTTTGGCAGCGCTACACGGTGAATGAACAAGTCTTGGTTATCAGGTGAAGGTGTGGGCGTGGGTCGCGCCCACCGTTCGGTGAGACACGCGGGTGGAGCCTTGGGTGAAGGCACCCGTCGTGCAAAGGTGAACACGGTGAAGTCTTGGGTGAGGTCGCTGGTCTTGGTTGGCATTTCGGTTGAAGGCTCGAGTAGGCACGGTGCGTGGAGCACCCACCCGCCAGTTAGAGAGTTGGGTGCAGAGTGAGGTGAGGTGCTCACCCACAATCATAGAAGCAGGTGGAGGGTGTAGGAAGGTGCCCACCAGCCAAGTGAAATGAAGTGTTGCTGGGAAAACGAAGACACGACACAAAGTTCGGTTGAGGATTGCGGTTGGTGGTCTGTTTGAAGGCGCACCCACCCAACTCAGGCAAGGAACTCGGTTGGCACACGAAGGTGTTGCCTGTTGTAAAATTGGCTAAGTATGAAATTTGGTGTTTCCCAAGTATACTTGTAAACATTGTAAAGCTGTATAATATATTGAAATTGGGTAGATGCATTGTTCAGGGAGTTGCCCCTCCCTTTATACTGTGCAATTGTGTTCTTCATGTATAATTGTTGTGGATAATGAATGTGTATGGGTGTTCATTAGTATAAAGGAACAATAATAATACTTGGTTGAGAAAAACAAACTAAGTCGACAAATGGTTAGGCGTAGTCCATGAACATAAGTATTGGTGAAAAGAAAGTGTTCGGTGGTGTCACACCTCGCCATAAGCGGTTGAAAGACTACTGCAGGCCTGGGGGTGTGACAGAGTGGGTCGGGAAAGGGTGTGCCCAGGTGAACGAGCCCATATCAAAAATGATAAGTTTTGACCCAAGGTTGTCTTTGTGCACGTTCATGCACGTTGTTTTCCTGGCTCTCCCTTGTCCCTTCGTCTTGGTCGTGTGGGCACCCATGTAAATTCATTTGGGTGGGTTGTTTGAGGGCGTCCATGTCAACTCGTTTGGGTGAGTCGTTCGGTCGGGTTGGGCAAGGGCATCTATGTGAAATTGTTTAGGCGGGTCAAGCGAGGGCATGCCTGGGTGAATGAGACCGTGTCAAAAATGGTAAGTTGTGACCCGAGGTTGGCTTTGCGTAGATTTGTGCAGCTTGTTTGCCTGGCTCTCCCTTGTCCCTCCGTTTCAGTCATGTGGGCACCCATGTAAACTCGTTCGGGCTGGTCATTTGAGGGCGTTAGTGTCAACTCATTTGGGTGGGCCGGGTGAGGTCGTCCGTGTGAACTCGTTCGGGTGGGTCAGGCGAGGGCATCCATGTGAACTCGTTCGGGCATGTCACGCCCCCACACTGCTGTAGTCTTCTAACCACTTATGGCGAGGTGTAGCACCAACGAACACTTTCTTTTCACCAATACTTATGTTCATGGACTACACCTAACCATTTGTCTACTTAGTTTGTTTTTCTCAACCAAGTATTATTATTGTTCCTTTATACTAATGAACACCCATACACATTCATTATCCACAACAATTATACATGAAGAACACAATTGCACAGTATAAAGGGAGGGGCAACTCCCTGAATAATGAGTCTGCCCAATTTCAATATATTATACAACTTTACAACATTTACAAGTATACTTGGGAAACACCAAGTTTCATACTTAGCCAATTTTACAATAGGCAACACCTCCGTGTGCCAACTGAGTTCCTTGCTCGAGTTGGGCAGGCGTGCCCTCACACGGACCACCAACCGCACTCCTCAACCAAACTTCATGTCATGTCTTTGTTCACTAGGAAACACTTTGTTCACCTAGCGAGTGGGCACCTCCGTGCACCCTCCACCCGCTTCTATGATCATTGGGTGAGTGGCTCACCACACTCTCCACCCAACTCTCCAACTAGCGGGCGGGCGCTCTCATGCACCGTGCCTACCCGAGCCTCCAACTGAAATGCAACCAACCGACGGCGACCTGACTCGAGACTTCACCGCATTCACCCTTGCATGACGGGCGGGCACCTTCATCCAAGCTCCACCCGTGTATCCTCCGAACGACCCATGCCCATTCCTTCACCCGATAAACAAGACTGCGTGCCTTCATCGTGTAGCGCTGCCAAAGAGCGAGCACATAAGAACTGCGCCTCCTTTTTGCGGCTCTTTAACACTTCGTACCTCCTTCTTGTTTACTGAATGATCATCATTTGAATGTGATCCCAAATGCTCCAACGCATCCAACAATATATATGAGTGGTTGGGCGAGTCGAGCTACCCAGCCGACTCATCCACCACGTACACCACACCCTCACATCGTGCCAATTCACAAGGTTAGCCATCCAACCTTTCGCCCGAATTGTTGTTCATGCCACATCAGCCCGTGGGCATTGTAATTCATCCCCATGCTATATATCAACCATCGCTCATCCACCTATGCACATTTTTCTTATGTAAATTCACACATTTTGGACTTAGCTGCTCGCACTTCGCACAGAGGGAGTCAACCTGACCATAGGTCCTTACATCCTCCTCCACCTGAAGTCATTGTCATCCTCAACAATATGCAATCTTGGTAACCATCTTGTCACCAAGATCATCATCTCTAACTGTCTCATCCTTGGTCCATGATATCAATCAGTCGATACACTACAACATCCCTACAACATATGTAAAAACAACTGTCTCCACCATGTGTCGTCCCATCCTATGAACTGTCATAAGATACTCCAACATAATGCCAACATCTCTCTGTCAAACATTGCCTTCTCGTACCCATGATGTCAACATATCTCTGGTACACTGCTAGCCTTCATGACTCGAACTAGTCGGGTGATCAGTCCAAATGTCATGCTCAAATCATAAGAATGTCCATCCTTATGCCTACACCAATATTTCTCAGATTTTGCCACATCCTGGACTCACCAAGAATCTCTCACATGCTTAGGTCCATAGAAACTCCACCCCATCTACAACATGTCATGATGCTAATGCTGAACAATTCCTGCATCATCTGTCATACCTGCTCAACCTGTTTTAAGGACTCACTGCCATGAGCAGCTAACAATGATCCCCATCTTCTATGTCATCTAAGAAGATGTAGATGGAGTAGAGCCTGAAGGCTCACCCTCACTAATAAGCTCAATCCATCTGTCGGGATTCTTTATCGCCATCCTCTGTAGATATGCAACTTGATACTCCTCTCGGACATTCGGTCTCACATAAACCTCCTCGTCATCATCATCATCCTAAAATTCCTCTAGCCTTCTTGAAAAATCCAAGATACTATCGGATAGTGTCCTGATAACCAATGACTACTTGGTAAGATTTGCCTCAACAGTAGAAAACCGCTTACTCATGTCTTCCATGCGCTTCTCATCCTCCATCTGCATCACTGCCAATTTAGAATCAGGCCTTGTCACACCAATGGTTGGAACACCAATGGGTACATCTTCCCTTCCATCATAAATGTACAACTTCTTCAAATACAGAACAATCATGGCATCATATTGTTTCAAGAATTCCATCCCTAGCACATCTTCATAGTCATCAATTTGCACTATAGTGAAGTCGACTTTCCCGGTACACTCACCTAGTGTTGTGTCCACTCTTTCAGCTACACCAAGAACACAATTGGGAGGAGAATTCGCTGTCTTCATTTGTGTCTTCACTAGTACAAACTTCAGCCCAGTCCTTCTCACAGTATCTTCAATCATGAAGTTGTGAGTAGCCCCACTATCCACCATAGTGAGTATATCAGCACTCCCAATATTCATCTGAACATACTCCAAACTGTTCCTCTTAGGATCTCTTCGAGAGACCACTTCTGTAGCAGCAACAACTCCAAGAATCTACATCATCCCTACAAAAGCTTCTTCATTCTTCGTATTAGACTGTGCAATAGCGGCCACTTTCGGTCTTGAAGGACAATTCTTCATCGTATGTGGTTCAACACATATCCAACACTTCAAGGCTTTCTTCGTCTTCATCTTATCATCTGATTTCGAAGCATCATCCTTCTTCTTTTCTTTCAGCTTATCGGGCTTCTTCTTCCTCTCATCAGAAGTCTCATCGTAATGCTCCATCAGTCATTGCACAGTAGCAAAAGCTTCCTCAAGTGTCTTAATCTTCTGCCTCTTCACTTCATTGCATGCCCAAGGCTTCAATCCAATAATGAAGTTGAACACCTTGTCCCTCTCAGCCATGTCAGGAAGTTCCAGCACTGCACTTGCAAACTCCCGCTAATATGTCTGTAGGTTCCCTGTCTGCTTTATGAACTTAATATTCATCCTTGGTTCCCATGTTTCATCCTGAGGACTGAAGTGGGTCTGCAAAGCCTTCTTCATGTCATCCCACGAAGTTATGTCATCAGCACTGCCATTGGAAATCTGATCCATCTTCCATCGACACCACATCTTAGCATCCTTCGTCAAGAATTGACCAGCTACCTTCACCTTTGTCTCTTCATCGGATAGAACCAAGCGTTCCAAGTATTGCTCCATATCCCAAAGCAAGGTTCCAAGAGTCTTTGCACTCCCTGCACCATCATAAGATTCTGGTTCCTTGACTTTCACATGAGGCACTACTCCACCTGATTTATGCCTCACGACCCTCTTCAACATTGCGATCTCATCTCTGGCTTCATCAAGAAATTTCTGCAAGTTCAAGATTTCTGCCAAACCTCGATATATCGCTTCTTCAATCTCCTTGAATTTCACTTCAAGTTGTGTACACATAAGATCCATGTACTTGTGTTGAGTCCAGAGTTCAACGAATTCTCCCCTCATATTTGAATTTTCCTCTTGATCCTTCGTGACCAAGTTCATCTTCGTTACGGTCGTGTGGGTGCCCATGTAAACTTGTTCAGGCGGGTCATTTGAGGGTGTCCATGTCAAATCATTCGGGTAGGTCAGGTGAGGGCGTCCGTGTAAACTCGTTCGGGCGGGTCGGGCAAGGGTGCACCTGGGCGAATGAGCCCGCATAGAAAATGCTAAGTTGTGACCCCAGGTTGGCTTTGTGCGTGTTCGTGCATCTCGTTTTCCCAAATCTCCCTTGTCCCTTCGTTTTGGTCATCTGGGCACCCATGTAAACTTGTTCCGGTGGGTCGTTTGAGGGCGTCCGTGTCAACTCGTTCGAGAGGGTCGTTCGGGCGGGTCAGGGGAGGGCGTTCGTGTAAACGCGTTCAAGGTGGGTCGGGTGAGGGCGTCTGTGTAAACTCATTTGGGTGAGGGCACATGCGGGTGAACGACCCCATATAAAAAATGCTAAGTTGTGACCTAAGGTTGGCTTTATGCATGTTTGTGCAGCTTTTTTGCCTGACTCTCCCTTGTCCCTTCGTTACGGTTGTGTGGGCGACCATGTAAACTCATTCGGGCAGGTCATTTGAGGGCGTCCGTGTCAACTCGTTTCGTTAGGTCATTTGAGGGCATCTGTGTAAAATCATTCAGGCAGGTCGTTCAGTGTGAGGGCATGCTCAGGTACACGAGCTCGTATCAAAATTTCTAAGTTGTGACCTGGGGTGGGTTTTGTGCATGTTCGTGTAGCTCGTCAGCCTGCTCTCCCTTGTGCCTTTGTTTTGGTTGTGTGTGGGCGCGCATGTAAACTCCGTCGGGTCGCATTGGGTTAGGCTGGGTCATGTCATGTCGTGTCGTGTGAAGGCACCATGAAAACTCATTCAGTTCAGTCGGGTCGGGTCGTGTGAGGGCACCCATGTAAACTCGTTCGGTTCATGCTTTTCATGTGAAAAGTGGGCTGGTAATTGAGATGTTTGTTAGGTTCTACCTAAAGGATGGCCTTGAGTCATTTGTAGGGTGGCTGTTTCTCATCTACTCTCCATCCCTACTCAGTAGCACATGAGCGGTAATGTTGGCCATGCTCACATTGGTTCCTCGGTCGGCTTTTCGTGTGAAAGGTGGGTTGGTAATTGAGTTGTTTTTTCGGGTTTGCCTGAAGAATGGCCTTGGGTCATTTGTAGGGTGGCCGATTTTCATCTTCTCTCCATCCCCACTCGATAGCACATGAGCGGTAATGTTGGCCATGCTCGTCCCAGGAGGCATATGTGAACAATTCCCCTTCTACTCTCCAAGTTCTTAGAGTTGTATGGGTTGTTGTGGTGTGGCTCCCTAGCTCATCTTGGTCCCCTCATGCCCATTTAAATGATACAGGTGACAAGTTTCCTTTTCGTGTGAAAGGTGGGTTGGTAATTGAGTTTTGTTTTCAGGTTTGCTTGAAGGATGGCCTTGCATCATTTGTAGGGTGGCCGATCTTCATCTTCTCTCCATCCCCACTTGGTAGCACATGAGCGGTAATGTTGGATATGCTCGTTCCAGGAGGCATATGTGAACAATTCCCCTTCCGCTCTCCAAGTCTTTGGAGTTCTATGGGTTGTTGTGGTGTGGCTCCCTAGATCGTCTTGGTCCCCTTGTGCCCATCCAAATGTTACAAGTGACAAAATTCCTTTTCGTGTGAAAGGTGGGTTGGTAATTGAGTTGTTTTTTAAGGTTTGCCTGAAGGATGGCCTTGGGTCATTTGTAGGGTAGTCGATTTTCATCTTCTCTCCATTCCCACTTGGTAGCACATGAGCGGTAATGTTGTCCATGCTCATTCTGGGAGGCATACGTGGACAATTCCCCTTCTGCTCTCTAAGTTCTTGGAGTTATATGGGTTGTTGTGGTGTGGCTCCTTATCTTGTCCTGGTCCCATCATGCCCATCCAAATGATACAAGTGATAGGTTTTCTTTTCGTGTGAAAGGTGGATTGGTAATTGAGTTGTTTTTTTGGGTTTGCCTGAAGGATGGCCTTGGGTCATTTGTAGGGTGGCCAATTTTCATCTTCTCTCCATCCCCACTCGATAGCACATGAGCAGTAATGTTGGCCATGCTTCTCCCGGAAGGCATATGTGAACAATTCCCCTTCTACTCTCCAAGTTCTTAGGGATTTGTATGGGCTGTTGTGGTGTGGCTCCCAAGCTCATGTTGGTCCCCTCGTGCCCATCCAAATGATATGAGTGACAAGTTTTCTTTCTGTGTGAAATGTGGGTTGCTAATTGAGTTGTCTTTTCGGGCTTGCTTGAACGATGGCCTTGGGTCGTTTGTAGGGTGGCCGATTTTCATCTTCTCTCCATCCCCACTCGGTAGCACATGAGTGGTAATGTTGGCCATGCTCATCCTGGGAGGCATATGTGAACAATTCCCATTCCGCTCTCTAAGTTCTTGGAGTTGTATGGGTTGTTGTGGTGTGGCTCCTTGGCTCGTCCTGGTCCCCTCGTGCCCTTCCAAATGATACCAGTGACAGGTTTTCTTTCTGTGTGAAAGGTGGGTTGGTAATCAAGTGGTGTTTTCGAGTTTGCCTGAACGATGGCCATGGGTCATTTGTAGGGTGGCATATTTTCATCTTCTCTCCATCCCCACTCGACATCACATGAGCGGTAATGTTGGCCATGCTCATCCCGGGAGGCATATGTGAACAATTCCCCTTCTTCTCTATAAGTTCTTGGAGTTGTATGGGTTGTTTTGGTGTGGCTCCCTAGTTCATCCTGGTCCCCTCGTGCCCATCCAAATGATACAAGTGACAGGTTTTCTTTTTGTGTGAAAGGTGGGTTGGTAATTGAGTTGTGTTTTCAAGTTTGCCTGAACGATGGCCTTGGGTCATTTGTAAGGTGGCCGATTTTCATCTTCTCTCCATCCCCCACTTGGTAGAACATGAGCGGTAATGTTGGCCATGCTTGAACAATTCCCCTTCTTCTCTCTAAGTTCTTGGAGTTGTATGGGTTGTTGTAGTGTGGCTCCCTGGCTCGTCCTGGTCCAAATGATACAAGTGATAGGTTTTCTTTCCATGTGAAAGGTAGGTTGGTAATTGAGTTCTTTTGTTAGGTTTGCCCGAACGATGGCCTTGGGTCATTTGTAGGGTGGCCAATTTTCATCTTCTCTCCATCCCCACTCGGTAGCACATGAGCGGTAATGTTGGCCATGCTCATCCCCATCCCTCTTGCCCATCCAAACGATAAAAATGTTAAAAGTTTTCTTGGTGCTCCTTTGAGCCTTCTGTTATCACCCTAAAATCTTTGTCTCTAAGCTTTGGTAAGTTGCCTTGTTTCTAATCATAGTCTTATAAGTTTTGAGTCAGCTCATCACAATTAGTGTCATTCTCATTTACAAACCCTTCTTTTAGTCATGGTGTTAAAAGGTCTCTAGGTCATTTCATGCTTTAAGAGTTAGGTCATAAGGTTAGAAGTCTTTCAAGGTCATATCTCTTTTCCATCAAAGTTTGACAGCCTCATTCCATGTCCTAGAAGCCTCACCATGAGTTTTGAAGTCATATCTCACATTACTTTGGAGAAATTTTCAAACTAGCTTCGAAATCACTGAAATAGGAGTTTTCGTAGCGCGCTACGAAACCCCTGTAGCAGCGTGTTTTAGCAGAAAAACTCTGTTTTCTGCTTTTACTAGTCAATTTAAAAAAGCTTTCCTGAGCAACTGAGAACTTAATTTTGCAAACTGAAAGAGGCTTTTCTTACTAACATGCTGCACTACAAACACCTCTTTCAGTTTCTTCAAATTCGTTCTGAGGTGGGAGGAATTTATGGTTAAACTTGCGCTACGAAACTGCTGAAAGTTAAGCTTTGTCTACTGGTTTTAGCAATCTTTTTCAAAATCAGTTTCTGGTCACATGAAAGGTTATTTTGGAATTCTGAAGGATTTTTATCTTCATCAACTCTCCTAATACAATAACCTATCTCAATTTCTTCATAAGTGGTTTCAGTTGGGAGATAATAAGCTTTCTTTGAAACCCTAATTTCAGAAAACGGATTTTTCCTGTTTTCCACGTGTTTTTCAAGGACAGTTTCTGGACAGCTGGAGAAATTTTTAAAAAACCAGGAGAGGTTTTTGTTCTAGACAACATGGGCTACAAAAACCTCCTTCCGTTTCGTAAAATGTGTCATGGATGAAGAGATAAAGGCTCTATCCCACGTGCCATTTTCAGGGATCCTAAACCTAAAAACAGGGAAACATGTTCCCTAATTTCTAGGGTTTGTCTTCAGCAGTCAGATGACCACGTGGGATGCTTCATCAAATTCGAATTCATGGAGTTTTAGGTGTCAAAGAATGCTTTAAATGTTTAGATAAGGATGTTGTAATCATAATAAGGAGTTACACTCCTAGTTGTATTAGGTCACTAGCACTCCTAGTTAACAGCTAGTTCTAATTAATGGCTGGTTTTATGGTTAGAATAGGTGTCACTGATGGAAAATTCGAATTCTCTTGATGAGGGATGATGGAATCCTAATTGTAAATGCTTTATATAGAGCAAGAGGTCGAATTAGCAAAGGGGTTGGAGACTTTTTGGCTCAACTGCTGCTCTATGTGCAGACTGTGTATATTTTTTACCTAATGCAGAATTTCTACTTAGACAACTCAAGATTCATGAAGAGTTCTTGTATGTTCTTGTTTTGATGGTATCTTCCAATACTTACATTGCAGTGAGGTTTACTTATGATACTCAGAATTCATCAATGATGCTTTGACTTCCTTCATAGATAAACTAACTGTGTTTCACTGTTTTATATTTGCATTTCTACACTTGAACTCTATAATGCCTTGACTTCCATGCTAGGTAGAATGTTTTGGCTTCACTACTCAGGATTCAAAGAGGGTTTTTAATGTCCTATTGTCTCATGGCTTTCCTCTTTCACTTACTTGCAGTGGTATGAATACA
Source organism: Pinus tabuliformis (assembly GCA_031772625.1). Taxonomy (NCBI): domain Eukaryota; kingdom Viridiplantae; phylum Streptophyta; class Pinopsida; order Pinales; family Pinaceae; genus Pinus; species Pinus tabuliformis. The sequence goes on from CM062819.1 coordinate 1,045,631,502, forward strand.
TGTTACTTAGAACTCATCAATGATGCTCTAACTTCCTTCATGTATTTATAAACTGTGTTTCCTTGCATTGTATCTTTGTTTTGTTGATGTATAAAAACTCTCTATGCCCTGAATTCATGTTAAGCTGATCTTGCTGTGGTACTGAACATACTTTGACTCCATAGCCCAATGGTAGCCAACCTTCATCTTTCAACCTATAAACATATACAATCACAAACCATAGAGTTAGCCATCTATCTTATTCTTTAATCAAAATCATTAACCCTTTGAGAGAGCCCTCTCAGGTTGAGGAGGCTAATCCTCAGCCAAAAGTTTGGTTTGAAATAGTTACTCAAAGTCTTCCTGATCAGCAGCCTATCAGGGGCATGATTTTGTGATAACTTTTTGGTGCGTCTGCCGGGAGCCTGAAGATTATTCATTCCCGAAATCAATGGCTGAACTTCTGAAGGTAGCAGGAGCTCAGACATCTTTTTGAGGCTGCAAAACTACCTTGGCAACTCCACACATCGAATAAGAAATTGGAAGGTGACTCCACTGCTAGAAGATCAGTAGCTTGATGAAGTTTCAAGATGAATTCCACTGCAAGAATGAATGCCAGGTATGCTCCTATGAATCGGTCTCATATCCCTGGTTTTCCAAATCCTATGCCAAAGGTTGATTGGTTAGAGGATCTTCCGATATTCAAAGATGAAAAGAAAGACAATGCTGCTCTTCATTTGGTTAGGTTTCATATGCATGTACGCAGTCTTAAGGTTCACTTTCCTGAGGATTGTCTCATGAGGATGTTTATGACCACTTTAGAAGGAAAATCATGGTCTTGGTATAAAAGTTTGGAAAATGGTTCATTATATTCTCTTGCTGATTTCCATGATGTGTTCTATGACATGTATAAAGAATGTCATCCTTCCTTATTGTTGCTCAAAGATTGCTGTAGACATTCTTTAAGTCTTATTCAGTACTTGGAGGATTGTTATGATGATGATGAATTTATGGATGAAGAAATTTTAGAGGCTCTTCATAACAATGCATTTCAGCACCAAGAAGAAAGTATAACATCTCATGAAATGCAGCATGAAGATCAGCAGGGGTTTACTTATGAAAATCATATTACATCCTCTGAGATTGATGTAGAGATGCAGCAGACTTCTCAGTCTTCGAATCATAATGAAGATGAAAATGATTACACACAGAAAAAAGAAATACTGGAGGAAATTTTCTATGACCCTCAGGCGGAGGAAAAGGTTGTTCATTTTTGTGATTCCTTGCAGCAGCTTGCATCAAAGAATGATCTTTATAATGAAGAAAATTACATTGTTTGTGGGCATCATTTAGAAAGGCAGTTGGATAGCATATCAAATAAATTTGGTGTGGCTGAGGATCAGTTGTTTGAAGATATAGAATGTTATGAGAATCATCAAACTAACCATGTGTTTTTTGACCCTATCGCTGACTACATGGAAAAGATTTACTGTTCAGGCTTCCAATTATATGTTCATCTTGAAGAACAGTTACACCTCATGCTTCCTTGGTTATTTCAGTATCTGGTTTATTTATGCTTCAAGCACAGTAAGGAGATCCAAGTTTCAGATCAGATTGATGATTGGCTTCATTGGAAGTTTCATGTTCCTTGAGCTACAATTGGAGAATGCAGCTGATAGGGTAGGTAGGAATGTGCAAATAAGCTCAGGGTAGGTTGACTGAGCATCTGTTTCAGTAGGTGCAGTTTGAATTCTTCATTCAGAAATCATTAAAGGATTTGGGAGAAAATTGGGCAGAGGTTCAGAGTTTTATTCTGGAGGATGGATAGCGGCACTGGAGCTGCAAGTTCTTAGTATACCACAAGGGCACACTATCCCTAGTGGAGCCACTGTTATCACCCTAAAATCTTTGTCTCTAAGCTTCGGTAAGTTGCCTTGTTTCTAATCATAGTCTTATAAGTTTTGAGTCAGCTCATAACAATTAGTGTCATTCTCATTTACAAACCCTTCTTTTAGTCATGGTGTTAAAAGGTCTCTAGGTCATTTCATGCTTTAAGAGTTAGGTCATAAGGTTAGAAGTCTTTCAAGGTCATATCTCTTTTCCATCAAAGTTTGACAGCCTCATTCCATGTCCTAGAAGCCTCACCATGAGTTTGGAAGTCATATCTCACATTACTTTGGATAAATTTTCAAACTAGCTTCGAAATCACTGAACTAGGAGTTTTCGTAGCGCGCTACGAAACCCCTGTAGCAGCCTGTTTTAGCAGAAAAACTCTGTTTTCTGCTTTTACTAGTCAATTTCCAAACGTTTTTCTGAGCAGCTGAGAACTTAATTTTTCAAACTGAAAGAGGCTTTTCTTCCTAACATGTGGCACTACAAAAACCTCTTTCCGTTTCTTTAAATTAGTTTTGAGGTGGGAGGAATTTATGGTTAAACTTGCGCTACGAAACTGCTGAAAGTTAAGCTTTGTCTACTGGTTTTAGCAGTCTTTTTCAAAATCAGTTTCTGGTCACATGAAAGGTTATTTTGGAATTCTGAAGGAGGTTTATCTTCATTAACTCTCCTAATACAATAACCTATCTCAATTTATTCATAAGTGTTTTCATTTGGGAGATAATAAGCTTTCTTTGAAACCCTAATTTCAGAAAACGGATTTTTCCTGTTTTCCACGTGTTTTTCAAGGACAGTTTCTGGACAGCTGGAGAAATGTTTTAAAAAACCAGGAGAGGTTTTTGTTCTGGACAACATGGGCTACAAAAATGTCCTTCAGTTTCGTAAAATGTGTCATGGATGAAGAGATAAAGGCTCTGTCCCACGTGCCATTTTCAGGGATCCTAAACCTAAAAACAGGGAAACATGTTCCCTAATTTCTAGGGTTTGTCTTCAGCAGTCAGATGACCACGTGGGAGGCTTCATCAAATTCGACTTCATGGAGTGTTAGGTGTCAAATAATGCTTTAAATGTTTAGATAAGGATGTTGTAATCATAATAAGGAGTTACACTCCTAGTTGTATTAGGTCACTAGCACTCCTAGTTAACAGCTAGTTCTAATTAATGGCTGGTTTTATGGTTAGAATAGGTGTCACTGATGGCAAATTCGAATTCTCTTGATGAGGGATGATGGAATCCTAATTGTAAATGCTTTATATAGAGGAAGAGGTCGAATTAGCAAAGGGGTTGGAGACTTTTTGGCTCAACTGCTGCTCTATGTGCAGACTGTGTATATTTTTTACCTAATGCAGAATTTCTACTTAGACAACTCAAGATTCATGAAGAGTTCTTGTATGTTCTTGTTTTGATGGTATCTTCCAATACTTACATTGCAGTGAGGTTTACATGATACTCAGAATTCATCAATGATGCTCTGACTTCCTTCATAGATAAACTAACTGTGTTTCACTGTTTTATATTTGCATTTCTGCACTTGAACTCTATAATGCCTTGACTTCCATGCTAGGTAGAATGTTTTGGCTTCACTACTCAGGATTCAAAGAGGGTTTTTAATGTCCTATTGTCTCATGGCTTTCCTCTTTCACTTACTTGCAGTGGTATGAATACATGTTACTTAGAACTCATCAATGATGCTCTAACTTCCTTCATGTATTTATAAACTGTGTTTCCTTGCATTGTATCTTTGTTTTGTTGATGTATAAAAACTCTCTATGCCCTGACTTCATGTTAAGCTGATCTTGCTGTGGTACTGAACATACTTTGACTCCATAGCCCAATGGTAGCCAACCTTCATCTTTCAACCTATAAACATATACAATCACAAACCATAGAGTTAGCCATCTATCTTATTCTTTAATCAAAATCATTAACCCTTTGAGAGAGCCCTCTCAGGCTGAGGAGGCTAATCCTCAACCAAAAGTTTGGTTTGAAATAGTTACTCAAAGTCTTCCTGATCAGCAGCCTATCAGGGGCATGATTTTGTGATAACTCCTTCATTGTTGTGGTCCCAGATGGAAGCCCCAAAACTCCGTCATGCCTATGTCACTATCGTGCCCCTCAATTTTTGCGAATAGAAAATTTTGATTGGGCTGGGAAACCTTGTTTGGTTCCATTGAAATTGGCTCCTCGTTATATTGTTCACCTCCTCCCTATTTGGTGGGGAGGGTTTTTCTTTTCATGTGAAAGGTGGGTTGGTAATTTAGTTGGTTTTTCAGGTTTGCCTCAAGAATGGCCTTGGGTCATTTGTAGGGTGGCCGATTTTCATCTTCTCTCCATACCCACTCGGTAGCACATGAGCGGTAATGTTGGCCATGCTTGTCCCGGGAGGCATATGTGAACAATTCCCCTTCTGCTCTAAGTTCTCGGAGTTGTATGGGTTGTTGTGATGTGGCTCCCTGTGACGACTAGCCTCTTCATTGTTCGGTTGTTTATGGTGCTGGTTTCTTGTGCTTGTACTCTTTCTGTGTTGGCATTTTCAGTTGAGATGCATACATTTAAGAGGGGCGTGGAAGGGTTTTGGTTGTAAACCACCTACCCTCCCTCTTGCCTGCTTTTTCCGTCGGGTGATGTGAGGCACTGTTCTCCTTATTGTAAAGTTAAGGGTTGACATTCCTTTCAACGTGCACATCATTCATGGTTCCGTTGGCTTTGAGGTTTTGATAGATGTGTTGGCCCATATGTTTGATTGAGTGGTCAAATTTTTCCTTGCATCTTGCATGCGTGGTATGCTATTGTGGTCGGAAATGTTAAGTCACAAAATTTATGGGAATTTGTTGTTTCAATTGTGTATGCACTCGTGGTCCAATGGGGAGGAGGCTTGCTACGTCGATGGTGGGGGCTATTTGGAAGAAGGATTTTGAGGTGGAATGCTTTGACCTCCCTCGTTTGTGTGGAGGTGGCCGTAGGGGAATATTATTCATTGTCGAGTTGGTAAAGCTATGGGAAATCTTCTAGGTTGCCTATACATAGGGTGTGTGGGGTGCAGAGCTGCCCGATCCCTCCTCCTGTTTGGATATGTTCTTGTATTGTGTAGCAAGCCTCTTGATTTTCATTTATTTCCTTCCTTTGCCTTCGCATCGTGGTTGCCGCAGGCGGTCAAGTGATCGAGGTCCACCATTGCTGCTTTCCGGGTGAACTCATAGGTGGCCTCGATGCACGACGGGGAGGGTCAGGGGGCATTTCTAATAGAGATAGTGGGCTCGGTTGGTCTTGTTTTATTTCCTTCTGTTCCCTTTGCATTGAGGCTGCCGCAGGCGATCATGCGATTGAGGTCCATTGTTGCTACTTTCCAGGTGGAATCCTAGGTGGCCTCTGTGCGGGGAGGGCCGGGTTGGGGGGCATTTTTTGTTTCAATTGTGTATGAGCTCATGGTCCAATGGGGAAGAGGCTTGCTACCTCGATGGTGGGGGATATATGGAAGAAGGATTTTGAGGTGGAATGCTTCAACCTCCCTCCTTTGCGTGGAGTTGGCCGTAGGGGAAAATTATTCATTGTCGAGTTGGTAAAGCTGTGGGAAATCTCCTTGTTTGCCTATATGTAGGGTGCGTGGGGTGTGGAGCTGCCTAATCCCTCCTCCTGTTTGGATATGTTCTTGTATTGTGTAGCGAGCCTCTTGATTTGCATTTATTTCCTTCCTTTGCCTTCACATTATGGTTTCCGCAGGTGGTCGAGTGATCGAGGTGCACTGTTCCTGCTGTCTGAGTGGTCTTCTAGGTGGCCTCAGTGTGCAGTGGGGAGGGTCGGGGGGCATTTCTAAGAGAGGTTGTGGGCTCGGTTGGTCTTCTTTTATTTCCATTCGTTTCCTTTGCGTTGAGGCTGCTGCAGGTGATCATGCGATCGAGGTCCATCGTTGCTGCTGTTTGGGTGGACTCCTACGTGGACTCTGTTTGGGGAGGGGAGGCTTGGGGGGAATTTGTTGTTTTAATTGTGTATGTGCTCGTGGTCCAATGGGGAGGAGGCTTGATACATCGATGGTGGGGACTATTTGGAAGAAGGATTTCGAGGTGTGACACTTCGACCTCCCTCCTTTGCGTGGAGGTGGCTATAGGGGAAAATTATTCATTGTCGAGTTAGTAAAGCCGTGGGAAATTTCGTAGGTTGCCTGTACGTAGGGTGCGGGGGGTGCAGGGCTACACAATCCCTCCTCCTATTTGGATATGTTCTTGTATTGTGTAGTGAGCCTCTTGATTTGAAATTATTTCCTTCCTTTGCCTTCGCATCGTGGTTTCTGCAGGCAGTCAAGTGATCGAGGTCCACCGTTGCTGTTGTCCGGGTGGACTCCTAGGTGGCCTCGGTGCACGGATGGGAGGGTCGGGGGGCATTTCTAAGAGAGGTTGTGGCCTCGGTTGGTGTTGTTTTATTTCCTTCAATTTCCCTTACATTGAGGCTGCCGCAGACGATCATGCGATCGAGGTCCATCATTGCTGCTGTCCGGATGGACTCCTAGGTGGCCTCTGTGTGGGGAGGGGAGGGTTGGGGCGCATTTCTAAGGGTGGTTGCAGGCTCGGTTTGTCTTGTATTATTTCCTTCCCTTGCCTTTTTGTCGAGGCTACTGCAAGAAATGATCCGATCGAGGTCCACTATTACTAGTATCCACGTGGACTCCTAGGTGGCATCAATGCGTGGCAGGGAGGTTTGTATGGCCTCTCTATGATAGGATTTGTAGTCAGTCGTCCTCTTTTTATTTCCTTCCTTTTCCTTCACATTGAGGCTACCATAGGTGATCGGGAGATCGAGGTCCATCGTTGTTGCGGTCTGGGTGGATTCCTAGGTGGCCTCGGTGCTGCGTGGAGAGGGTTGGGGCTCATCTATAATATAGAGGTTGCATGGTTGGTTGTTCTCCATTTGTTTCCTTTGCATCGAGGCTGCCACAGGAGATCAGGAGATCGAGGTCCACCATTGCTGCTGTCTGGGTGGACTCCTAGGTAGCCTCGGTGTGGGGTGTGGAGGCTTTTGGAGGATTCATTTCTAAGGGAGTAGGTGAGTGATCGCTCGTTTTCTTGTTGGTCAGGGTGTGGTTGCAAACTCCGAAGTGGCCTTGGTGCATTGTGGTTCAGCAGGTGTACCCATTTGTTCGCCATTTCCTTGGCATGTTGCGTGTGCTTATTCTTAGGATGCAAGAGGTGCAAGGCATAAAAGTTTTACATGATATTTTGACATCTATTTGACTTGATGGGTGTTCAGGTTGGCTCTTGGTAAGAGAGCTCCCAAAATTCCCTTTGAAGTGGGAGGGTGCTACCTGGTTGATCCTGCCAGTAGTCATATGCTTGTCTCAAATATTAAGCCGTGCATGTCTAAGTATGAACTAATTCAGACTGTGAAACTGCAGATGGATCATTAAATTAGTTATAGTTTTTTTGATGGTACCATACTACTAAGATAACCGTAGTAATTCTAGAGCTAATATGTGTACCAAGTCCCGAATCTTTGGAAGGGATGCATTTTTTAGATAAAATGCCGGCATGAGCTTGCCCGCTTCTCTGGTGAATCATGATAACTTGACGGATCGCATAGCCCTTGTGTTGGTGATGCTTCATTCAAGCTTATGCTCTAAATACATTAGCATGGAATAACATGATAGGAGTCTCATCCTCTTGTGTTGGCCTTCCGGATCAGAGTAATGATTAATAGGGAATATCGGGGGCATTCGTATTTCATTGTCAGAGGTGAAATTCTTGGATTTATGAAAGATGGACCACTCCGAAAGCATTTTCCAAGGATGTTTTCATTAATCAAGAATGAAAGTTGGGGGCTCGAAGACGATCAGATACCATCCTAATCTCAACCATAATCGATGCTGACCAGGGATCGACAGATGTTGCTCTAAGGACTCCGCTAACACCTTCTGAGAAATCAGAGTGTTTGGGTTCCGGCGGGAGTATGGTCTTAAGGCTGAAACTTAAAGGGATTGATGGAAGGGCACCACCAGGAGTGGTGCCTGTGGCTTAATTTGACTCAACACGGGGAAACTTACCAGGTCCAGACATAGTAAGGATTGATAGATTGAGAGCTCTTTCTTGATTCTATGGGTGGTGGTGCATGGCCATTCTTAGTTGGTGGAGCGATTTGTCTGGTTAATTTCCATAACAAATGAGACCTCGGCTTGCTAACTAGCTATGAGGAGCTTCCCCTTCGTGGCCAGCTTCTTAGAGGGACTATGGCTGTTTAGGCCATGGAAGTTTGAGGTGATAACAGGTCTGTGGTGCCCTTAGATGTTCTAGGCCACACACGCACTACACTGATGTAGCCAACGAGTTTTTCTTCCTGGTACAAGAGGATTAGGAAATCTTCTCAAATTACATCATGACGGGGATAGACCATTGCAATTATTGGTCTTCAACGAGGAATTCCTAGTAAGCGCGTGTCATCAACTCGTGTTGACTACGTCCTGTTGAGATTGCAACAAGATGATGGAGCTTAGTGAAAAGAGTCGCCTTCACTAAGTGGGCCCGCAGGCAAATTATGGCGCAAGTTCTATTTTTGATCATAGTGTGGATGATCACAATGTGGGTGATCACAATGTGGGTGACCAAAGTGTGGGTGACCACAGTGTGGGTGATCAAAGTCTATTTTTAGACTGGCTGTCAAAAATAGAAAAGTCAAATATTATTGTCTCATAATAATATTTGGACTATAAACTTGATCTTCTTCTCTTGGAGCACTTCAGTTTGAGCTACAGATGTGGCCCATGCAGCTGTCAGAAGGAAGTATGCTTTTCTTATGAGTCAGTTGAGTTGTTGCATGCATGACTTCAATTAGAACTCAATCAGTTGAGTTTGGTGGAGTTGATGGAGTTGTGTTCAGTTTGACTTGGTTAAACTAGTTGTAGTTAGTCTAACTGCAAATAGACTAATGATGAGTTGTTAAACTAATTATTAACTCATAATACAACTATAGAATACACCAGTTAACTCAGTTGCATGTCAGTGCATGTTCAGTTCAGCAGGGACAGGTGTTAGAGAATCATATTGCTATCAGTTGTGACTATAGTTGTGCATCAGATCTTGCACAATCAAGGGATTGAGTATGCCAATGAGTTTGCTCATGTATTTTCCTAGTTTGTAGCTTCTGCTCACGTCTTACACATTGTGAGTGATTCTTTGGAGGTGAAATACGAGTTTGGTAGACCATTCTCATTCATTCTTGAGCAGGTATTGAGCAGTGGAGGCAGGCAAGCAGTGGAATAGATTTGGAGATTAGATCTTAGCTGTATTGTGTGTAACAGGTGGAGCTGGTACTGGATTGCTTGTGATAAGCATTGTACTTTGTAATGTTACATGGTCTCAATCATTAATATACAGATAGTGTGGGGATTTTAGCGAGATGCTGTCCCCGGGTTACATACTGTGTTAATGTGTGAATGCTCTTGATGTTTTTATTGTTATTGATGCTGCTATATTGATGATCAATGTAGAGGATCTTATGTATTGTGTATGTATTCCGCAATAGTACATGATCAGGATAATCTCTGTTGAATATGTGTTAAATTATTCAAAATTTCTACACGTCCTTGCCCTTTGTACACACCGCCCGTTGCTCCTACCGATTGAATGATTGAGTGAAGTTTTCAGATTGTGTCGACGATGGTGGTTTGCCGTCGTCGACGTCGTGAGAAGTTCATTGAACGTTATCATTTATAGGAAGGAGAAGTTGTAACAAGGTTCACGTAGGCAAACCTGCGGTAGGATCATTTATATTAGGGGTTTTATTTTTTGGTTCGGGTTGGTTGGGTTTCGATTTCACTGTGGGACTATGTGGTGTGTCTCTAGGGGAGCGGGTTTGGTGTTTGGTGGGAACATTGTTGGTTGCTTGTCTTGAGTCAACGCTTGCTTTTTCATGTGTGCTTGCAAGCCATGCTTGTGATTGTCCCACCCATCCTTTGTTTTTCTTCCCCCCAATGTGTTTCTGCAGGGGGTTTAGAAGCATGTTTCTTGGGAGCCCTTCCGACGATTTGTTCGGTTGGGCATGGTTGCTATAGTTGAGGTGCTTGAGAAATATGATGGATAAATTCAGACTCATTCACAGCGGAGGTGCTCGATCTTTTGTTCATTGGAAGGCATGGGCCAAGGGTGCGGGCTTCCATAGTTGGTTCTCTCAAAAAGGTGGCAGCGGTTGATGTGTTGCTTGGGTGAGCTTTTTTGTTGGTGGTTGGGTTAAGGGAGTGGTCACACGCACTCTTGGTAGCCCAAACCTTCCGTGAGGGGAAATTGTTAGGGTTGGGTCAGTATGGGATGGATGAAGAGTGGTTCAACCCATTGGGTTGGCCACTCTAGTCCCTCCCGACCGTTCCTCGACATGCCCTCGTAGAAGGGTTGGGTGTCTAGGTAATGAAAAACCCCTCCCTCGGTTTGAGCTCCATCAAGATCGCAATTTTCCCAGCCAATGGGCATGAGGGTGGCAATATTATCTTGTTCATTTATCGTCAAGGGTGTTAGCGCTTGAAATTTCACCTCAGGCTGAAAAAGGTAAACTCCAAGGCAACATCAAACCACTTAGCCTCGTAGCTAGCCCTACGGGGTAGGAGAGGGCTCTCTCCGGTCTATCTCGGCAAAGATCTTCAACGGGCAGAGATAACCAATAAAGAACACTAATTTTAGGCTAGTAAACTGATAAAAAGGTTTGATTTGGAATTTTTATGGTTTTGGTGGAAAATTGGGGAAAGGCAATTTTGGGTGCGGGGATTGGACACAGTTTTCGTAGGGGGTTCTTTGGGGCAAGGTAGGAGACTGTATTGATGCCTTTGAAATATTTGGATGGATGAGAATGACTGGTGAGGAGCTAAGGAGAGCAAGCAATCACCTTGAATTCTCCTTAAACAGCTGAAAACATTGATATTAAGCAAACTTAAAGGCAGAGCATAGCAACCATGAATTCTACCTTAACACTTCATTTGCCTAATTTGCAGAAGAAAAAGTAAGAAGATGATTCACATAAAAAACTTACAAGTACAAAGAGAAACACACCATCAATACATGTAACCATAGGAATCCCAAAAAGGACTGCAAACCCTGGTCTTCCTTTGCCAAAAATTGCAGAGATACAATGAGTAATTCAATAGAAGCTTTCTCCCTCAAGAGTCCAACCATGAAAATGACCAAGAAAGTACATAATATAGGCAACCTAACATCTTTCCTTGCCTCTAGGGGTCGAGCTCACTATCCTAGGAGCTGTTTCAACCAATTCCAAACTGAGCACTAAAATCTAGGCAGTCAAAACAACTTGCCTCTATAAGCTAGGAAACCAATTCATTCATTAAATTTTTGCCTATTTCATGAATGAATCTTCTAGAAGAGATAAATAAGTGTCAAAGTATCATAAAATTACATCATTTACATAAAGGAGTATCAAAACCCACTCCAAAAAGTCAAACCTAGTCAAAACTGCGTTTTGCTGAGCTGTAGGTGCATTTCTGGAAAAATAGCCTGATGCGTAGCGCCCTGATTCTCAACGCGTAGAGCGCCTTTGGGGCTACTTTTGAGGCACTTCCCGGAGTTCAAATGAGGAAAAAGTGGGCTTGTTGGAAATTTATGGATGTCTACTTTCCAACCCAAGTGGAATTTATGAATTTGGTGACCATTTGCCCCTCCAAAATTGCAACCTCCCAAGACTGCTTCCTGTGTGTCAAAAAAGTGGCAGAAAGTCATTTTTTGCTTGTTTTTTGACCTTCTGGAGGCTCAAAACATAATGGAATCTCTTGGAAATTGCTAAGCAAGTGTATTTTTGCATGAAAAATCCAAAAATGCTGAGTTTTCATGAAAAGGAGTTGCCCATCTTCAGGGTAGCGCGCGGTGCGCTACGCGTTGGGGAAGAAAGCCTATTTTTTGCCCAAAAAATTCACAAATGACCAAAAATGCTCAATTTTTTTTTGAAATTTGTGCAGAAGGTAAGTCATTTAGCACCATTCTCCTTCAAGGAAGCCTCAGCCAAGATGTGGAGGGGATCGGGCCTTTTTCTTCATTTTAGTGCCTTGGCCAACTGCCCTTTGAGCACCTTCATTTTTGCCTTACATACGTGCATTCGAGCCCAATAATGGTTTTTCATGTTCCAGAGCATGTCCTTATCTTTGTTAGCCTTGGCCAGCAACCTCTCCAAATGAGCATTGACCCGGAGAAGCATAGCCTCTCGCTCAATGGGTACCAAATCACCGGGTCTCTTACGAGCCAAGTTGCGGTCTTCATGGATCCTCTGCAACTCATTGAGAGTGTGCTCATCCTCTAATTGCTTGTTGCGCTGCTCTAAATATGTGATTGTCCATTGTGCCATCTCTAATTTTTCTTGCAACAAGCGATTTTCATCCTCCCGTTGCTGAATGATCTCCTTAAGCTCCGAGCTAGGAAAACGGGTGTCAAGATCAATGATGTCAATATCTGGATCACCTGACAATCCCTCCTCAATCATGGGCTGCTTGCCCCTCTCTGATACCTGTGCTGCTGTTGGAAACGAGGCCCCTTCCACCTGGTGTGGAGATAACACTCGCGGTGCTGATGAAGAAAGCGAGACCCCTTCCACCTGATGTGGAGAAAATACTCGCCGAGCTGATGCAAATAAGGCCCTGTGGCCTCTCTGATATGTGACCAATGGAGGGGAGCTGACATGTATGGGCTCAGGGATGTTATATTGCTGTGAAGGTCCTCCCTCCTCATGAACAACCTCAGGGGGTGGTGGCGCTGTGAAGAAATCTCGAGAGATGAAATCCTCCCATGGAATACCCTGCTGGGCCAACTGATGCATGACCACAATCTTGATCAAAGCATAATGGTAGATGCTCCTGTGTTGCTGTGCTGGGCTCTTTCTCTGCACCAAGGGCACCATCCTCTCAATATTCTCGCACATGAAAAATGGTATGTTCATCATCCGTACCCGTGTGAAATGCATCAACAAGCGGATATGGTATGAATACAAATGTGAAAATCCGCCCTCACAGGTGAAATAGCGAATGATGAGCCTCATCAAGGGTGCATACTCATCCCTCAAGAATCTGAAAGGAAATACACCAGTTAGGTGCCTCATATATACAGGTTTAATGTAGGGCTCATACTGGAATCTGTCCAACAGCTGGCGCTTGTTCCACTCTTCTCCAACATTGGGTATCCCTGTTGCTTGAGCAACAACCTCAGGTGACAATGTAAAATCCACCCCTGCAAGATTCACATGCCCGTTGTGCAAATGCAAAACAAACAAGCGGACCAATTCCCTGTGGTGCTGAATTTGGGAAATTCTCTCGCAATATTCATAGCATGATTGATGACGGAAACATGTGACTGCAAGTGGACAAGCTTGCAAGTAGGCCAAAGAGGTGGGCTCCTCTCTCACATGCTGACCACCCTTACCACCCCTGTGAGGCCTCCTTGGCACCTCAACCTCCGATGTTGACTCACGGTCATCACTTTGCTCATAATTTGTTTCGGTTTCTGACATGGTTTCAAGAGCAAAATGGCTGAAATGTACTGCTGCTTCTGCTCAAATGACCTGTTGTTTTGACTGTTTGAATGCTGCTCCAAGGGGACAAAAAACACAAGGGAGATGTTAGGGAGGGGGACTTTTGAGGGGATTTAGGGAATATATATATAAAAGGGAATTTAGGGAAATAATTGTGACATATACATCATCACATAATCATAATTTGCAGGGGTTTGATAGGAGGTAGGGTTTAGGGAGATTTTATTGAATTTTAGGGATAGGTAGGGTTTTAGGGCTTTTGATTTTTTTTTTTTTTTGTTAGGGAGATTAGGTGAAAATGACAAGGGAGGGGATAATGGGAATGTGGGGAAATGATGGAGTGAAAAAGGATGACCTTGGGCAGCAAATGTAAAACCCTAGCTCACATGCATTTGAATTTTTTAAACATAATACATATGAATTTTCTATTTCAACTTGATGGCATTTGACACATTTTCACGCTCATGTTATCTTTACAAAGCAAGAACTTCAATGATTTGAGGCCTACCTGAAGAAATTGAGGAGGAAGAAGTCGATTTGTGGCTCACTGGCAAATTTCTGAAGGTGGAAACCCAACGCGTAGCGCGCGGGCTCTGGAGCGTAGCGCGCACCCAACGCGTAGCGCTCGACCAATTTTTGCACTGCATAGACTGCCCTGACACGTAGTGCACGCCCAACGCGTAGCGCTCAGGCCCTGATGCGTAGCGCGCAGGTGCAGTCACCAAATTCACCCAGTTTCACACTAAATCGCCTTTCACACTTGCTCTTGGAGTCTTGGAGACAAAAGAATTACAAAATGAGGAGAGAGGGGCTTTTATAAGCTTGATTTAAATTTATTTCCCCTCAAACCCACTTTATAATGTTTATGCAATGACACTTTTTAAAACTAGTTCCTGCTGACTTGTGGTTTCCTTTTGTTATGAAATTGGTTGAAATGATGCTTTTTCTTGAAAATTTTTGCAGGGATAGTTTCTGAGGAGTCTTGGCAAAGGAGACCAAGGCTGCATGCCAACTTCTGGAGAGTTTGAATTTTTTACAAATTTTTACAAAAAATGAGAAAATGACCTTGCCTTCAAAAACAGGGTTTTTGAACTCAAGGTAAAAATTAGCTATACAATATGAAATCATTTGAAGTGATGCTTTGCTGGACATCCCTCTGGCCTGCTGGGCATTTATTGACCTTAAAAGACATGACCTCAAAAGACAAAATTGGACTAAACCCTAAACCTAGGACCTTGACTTCAAGACAAGACCAATGACCCTATAAAGAATTTTATTGACTGAAACAAACTGGATCCAACAGTGCCAAGAGGGGAATAAAGACACAAGCTCCTCCATCAGGGTTATGGCATGCCTAATGGAATGCAATAAGATGACACTGATGAGACACCTACTTATGCAAATGCAAAGAGCTTTGATCGCTGATGGAGGGCTACTAGACCTACTCTAACATTGGCTCCAATGGGGATGGTAGCTCCTTGGAGGCGCCAAGAACCTTAGACCTCTGGGAGAGCAGACCAGTGCCTTTTAATCATTGGGCATTAGAGTCATTATTTACATATTTGACCCAAACTGGGACAACTTTATTGACTTGACAAGTGACTGAAAATTGGACCAATTTTGACTCAAACTGATTTCAACTTTAAACAGAAAATGAACTGATACAAACAACATGACAAACTCACACCAACTAATCTTCATCTTCAGAATTATAGCCTTCACCGCGGGCCCTAGACTAAAGATGAAAGATCAGTTCACACTTGCAGTGGAATCAAAGTAAAATGGTAATTACAATGATAATGACTAGAGAAGAAAATGCTTAGACATGGTACCTTTTAAGCAGTCGACCATTGACTGACCCTCCGAGACAATCATCACCATTCATTTCTTTGAGAAGAAAGGCATTTGGACCACGGTATGCTGCAATTTTGTAGGGACCTTTCCACAAGTTGTCAAACTTTCCATGTTTCCCTTTGTCTTCATTTCTGGCATCCCATCTCAAAACAACATCATCTATTTAGAAATCATCCGGTTTTGCTTTCCTGTCATAGATTTTCTTTATGCGCTCTTGCAACTTGAGAGTATTGTGAAGAACCTCCTCCCGTGTCTGCTGTAAATGAATCATTTGACCAATCCGCCTTTGCATGGAATCCTCCTCACCACCAGCTTCTTGAAGCAACTTTGCTACCAGAATATTAAGTGAAGTAGGAAACACTGCATCTGTCCCGTAAACCAGTTCAAAAGATGACATACCAATTGACTTTTTCTGACTTACACGATCAGCCCATAATGCATTTACTAACTTTTTGTGCCAGCTCTTCTTATTGATTTCCAACAATTTCTTTATGATGTTTACCAAGGATTTATTCGAAGATTCAGCCAGCCCATTTCCTTGCGGATGATAGGCGGTCGAATGCCCCAAGTGGATATTATATTTGTAGCAAAAATCAACCATCTTCTTTGATTTAAACGCTGCTGCATTATCTGTAATCAGCTTATGTGGACAGCCGAAACGTGACAATATGTTATTTTCAAGGAAAGAAATAATTACCAAGTCCGTGGCTTGCCGGGTGGGAATGGCTTCAATCCATTTCGTGAAGTAATCGGTGGCTGTCAATATCCATCGATGCTGTCTAGAAGATGCTGGATGAATTTCACCGATGAAATCCAAGCCCCACTGCTGAAATGGTGCGCTGACTTCAATGGGCTTGAGAGGCAATGGTTGTAATTTCTGCTTTCCTTGAAAAATTTGACATTCATGACAACTCTTGACTGCTTTATATACATCTGAAAACAATGAAGGCCAATAAAAGCCTGCCCTTAAGATCTTGTTTGCCGTGGTCTTCCAAAACAAGTGGCCCCCACAGTCACCTTTGTGGAAATCCTCTACAGCTCTCTTGGCTTCCTCCTCGACTAAACAATTCAGCAATATTCCACCAGGGTCTTTCCAATATAGTGCAGATTTTATGATGCAAAATTTGGCAGCCTTTAACTTCAATGTCCTAGCTTTGTTTCGAGACATCCCGGGAGGTGAAGACAAATTTTGAAGCACGTATACAATATCAGCATACCAAGGAGAAGAAATAAAGATGTCAGATACCTGTAGTGTTGAATTCTCCTCGTCTTCATCGGATAGGGCAACTATCAAATTAATGTCTAGGACATGGAGATTTGTTTCAGCCATCAATTTAGCGAGACCTTGACCCTTGATCAGCTTGGTAGGCTTAATTTCCACATCATATTCTAATAGTGCAGCAATCCACTTACCCCGCCTTCCTTCCGGTTCCGCTTGTACCAAAACATCTTTAACAGCTGCGTTAGGAACATATGCCAAAATGTGAGAATTCAATATGTACACACAGAAATATTTCAAGGCTTTTACCAGTGCCAATGCTTGTTTTTCAATGAGATTATACTTCAGCGCTCCGTCCCTTATAATATGACTGAAAAAAGCAATGGGCTTCTCAACTCCATCTCTCTTTTGCATCAGCACAGCTGCCAATGTATGCTCAGAAGCAAATGAAAATAGAATAAAATCTTGTGTATAATCCGGGCTGATTAGAGTTGGGGCTGAAGATTAAATTAACTTTACCAAATTGAAAGACTTTACCGCCTCTTCAGTCCATTTGAGCTGGCTGTCCTTTTTTAGCATGCTAGTGATTTCTCTAAGGTGTTCGGCAAGATTCGGAATAAAGCGACGCAGAAAATTCAACTTGCCATTAAAGGACTGAATCTCCTTCTTGTTTCGGGGCTGCTCTAATTGCTGAATAGCTTCCACACGTGCAAGATCTATACGAATGCCATCTTTGGAAATGATGTGGCCCAACAACTTGCCTTCACTCATGGTGAAAAGGCTCTTCTTTGGATTCAATGAGATACCATATTTTCTGCACTTTTGAAACACCATTGTTAAATGATACAAATGTTCTTCATCAGATTTAGAAAACACAGTTAAATCATCAAGATAAACGACCAAAAATACATCCTTCTCATTAGCAAAGGCCATGTCCATCGCCCGCTGAAAGGTAGCACCGGAATTTTTCAATCCAAACGGCATCTTGGCATAATGAAATGTCCCCCATGGAGTAGTGAATGCAGTCTTATCGTGGTCATCCTCATGCACCAAACTCTGATTATACCCGGAATAACCATCAAGTAGTGACATCCTTGATGCCCCAACTACCCGCTGCAATATATGATCCATCTTGGGCAGCGGATAATTGTCCTTTAGCGACACCTTATTCAGATTTTTGAAGTCTATACACAAGCGGATCTCACCGGTCTTCTTTCTCACGGGCACCAAGTTGGAAATCCAGTAGGAAAATCTGATTGGCACTATAATTCCAGACTTGTACAACCTGTTAACTTCTTTCTCAATCAAAGGCAGCAACTTAGGATTAATTCTTCTCAACTTTTGTCGGAAAGGCTTTTGATTTGGCTTTATGGGAATGGTATGTTGAATGATACTTGTGTCATAAGTTTTCAAATCTGAATAATCCCATGCAAAAACATTAGAAAACGAAGACAACATCTGATATATTCTTTCTTTACCTTTTGCGACAATGCTTTCGATAGTTTCACCATCTTTGGATTTTCAGATGTTCCGACATTCACTTCTTCAACACCTTCTTCCGTTGGCCTCAAAGTTGGTTTGCGGGCCACGTCATCTTGATCAAACAGCTCCTCCAAAAGAATTAATCCTTTAGGAATAAAATTATCTTTAAGTTGCAATACATCCATCTGATTTACTTCCTCAGGTTATATATCTATGGAGATGTCTTTGAACTCACCTTCAACTTGTAGAAAATCCTTGATTTCTTCGTCATCTTGGAAAACTTGCCAACATCTTTGATTGTCTGGAACTGTAGGACGGTGCTTCACATAAATCTCAAACTTATTGTTGGAATTCATGGGAATTTTTAGATTACTTGCCGCCTTAGCCAATGCATCCGCAACACCATTTTGGATACGGGGCACACATGTCAAAATATGTTCAGAAAACAGCTTCAAGATATCTAGGACAACATTTCGATATGCTCGCATACGGGGATGCTTGGCTTGGAAATCACCTTTCACTTGCTTTATAACCAACTCAGAGTCGCCATATACTGCTATCTTCTTTGCCTTCAGCTTCCGAAGGATTTTCAGGCCAGCAATGAGAGCCTCATATTCCGCCTCATTGTTTGAACAATCGAATGCCAATTTGTAAGAACATACTCGTACCTTGCTTGGGACTTTGTTTCGGACAGAAAATGGACTTCGAATCCACATACCTATACCAGCACCATCGCTACCCACAACGCCATCAAAATCCATGGTCCAAAGACCATCCTCATCGTCCTCTAAGTGTTGAAAATGTGATGTCTCTGCATTTTCTGTTTGCTGCCCATTAATTTCAGCTATTGGCTCCATGACAGCTGACCTTTCTTCACTTTCCTTTCTCAAAATTTCACTAAAATTTTATGTAATGTCTGGTATATCTTCTGCTTGAACTAACTGACTATCGATCTCATTAAAATTATCCGCAAACAAAACAAATGACTCTAAATCTGTATGTACATAATTTACAGGATGATTAACTGGCTTTTCCTTACTAGTGATCATGTATTTCATCTTTTGTTCCCGATGTAGTTTCCTCATCTGATCGAAGACCAGGATTGTAGCATAAGAAAAATCGAGCTGAAGTGTACCTTTGAGCTTAGCTCCCCAAGATCTCGAAAGCAACATTCCGAATCGCGGAGGAATATCCGCCACCACCACATCCATCAAAACATTCTTTGCTGGGATTTGATCTAGGCTCACTACCAAGTCCTTGATCAAACCAATACATTTTACCCGGCTGGAATCAAACGAATACAAATCATGATATTTCCTCGTGATGTCTAGTCCCAGCTTTTCCATGATTGTTTTCGGCATCAAATTATGCGAAGCTCCCGAGTCAAACATGGCATTATGTAAAACATACTCATGCAATCACAAACTGATATAGAATGAAGGAACATCACTTTCGGGAGACTCACCCTTTAAAGCGGGCCCAAAAATCAATTCCGGCTGATCATGTTCTACATTCACTGTGTCTAGCATTGGATCAAAATTCAGCATCTTCGAGATTTGGCCTCGGTAAGTTCTGTTCTTCATGATTTCCGTCAAAGGAATGGACACTTTCAACTTTGAAATTTCATTCTCCAAACTGAAAACTGAAACCTTCTCACCTTCTTTGGCCGGAACTTCTCTTTTTTAAACTTTATCTCTCGGTGTACTTGATGGCTGATCTATCTTGCTTGCTGATGATGATTGACCTGCTGGAGGATCGCTTATCTCTTTCCCTTTTTTCTGTGGGGCAGATGAACCATTCTTTGCTGAAGTATCTGTCCTCTTCTAGATGGGATTTATGGGAACAACTCGGTTTCTTAATTGTCTCTGCTGAGCGGGTAAAGCATTCAAGTACCCTCTTTGATACTCTTCCGATTCTTCTTCAAGCGCTGCATCATTTGACAAGATATAATGCTCATCCTGAGGGACGATGGAGTTTCTCACCAACTCTTCTTCTTCTGTAATATAAGTGGGCAAATCATCAGGAGTGAAGAAGTGATTTTCCTCTCTCACCGTATCACCTTCATCCTCAGATTCTTGGCTCACAAAATTTTGCTGAAGTGGAGGTTTAATTTGCTGCTGAACTGCTGCCTCTTGTGCTCTTGTTTCACGCTGTTTGATTCTATATTGCGGCTGCTGCGGACCTCGAAAATTTGGATTGCGAATCTGAGGCTCCGGCTTGTCAAGATGAACATGTTCAAGTGCTCTTTTAATCTTTTCAACCTTACGGAGGAGCTGATCTGATGTAGAAGATTACTCTTTGATTGTGACTCGTTTTTCCGCCTTCATCCTTGATCTCTTATCATTCAAGTTTGCCTCAACACTGACAGCAATTTTATGCATATCCTCCAAGGTAGGAGGATCTCTATCTCTCAATGAATAATCCATCTCCGGATCAAAGCCATCCGGGAATTTGAGAAGTGCTGATTTTCTAGATGGCCTTAAATCATCTGGAATAACATTGTAAACTGTGTTAAATCTGATAATGTAATCTTGAACAGACTCACCATGATTGCGCTTGAGATTGTTGTACTCAACATTGATCTGAAGTGGATCCTTTCTGATTTCCCATCGATCTAGAAATTGCCTCTGAAGTGCTTCCAAGGTGGGTATGCTTCTAGCTGTCAAACCTTTGAACCATTTTCTTACTTCTCCATCAAATGTTTGTACAAACAAACGCATAGTCAAATCCTCTTCATCTATCTCATATAGATCAAAGAAAGTCGTCATTTTCTCTATATGTTGCTGAGCAGAGACACTTTGAGGAGTGCCATCAAACATAGGGATTTTACTCTGGTAGTCGGCTGGCATATCATGCATATTTTGGGGAAGAGCAAGGGGAGCAAATCGGGCAGCCATTGCTTTGTGTAAATTGGGTCTAGGAGTAGCAGGTGGAGTAGGTGTAGCTGTAGTATGAGGAGTATGAGGAGGAGAAGTGGTATGGGATGTAGAGGGCGAACCAACTGTAGATTCTGGATAAGTGATTATAGGAGAAACAGAAATAAAAGGAGGATTGGTCTGCTCATGTGCCGTGATAGTGGATCCAATATGAATAGATATAGTTTCAACGAACTCAGCAAGATTGGTAGCGTGAATATCTGACTGAAGAGTTCTTAGGATGAAATTGTCAACCAATTTATTGTGTCTCTCAATTTCAAGGGCAGCAGCAAAATCAGGGTTGGGAACTAGAGAATCCAGTGCACTTTCAGATTTGGTTTTGAACAAGGACAACTCAAAACTCTCTCAAAATCAATGTCTTCAAGATACTCAAAAATAGCTGGACATGAATGAGATTTGAATATATGACTAGAATCGGAAGCCAGTTTGGATATCAAGGAAAAAATAACCAATCAGCCTGTGAAAACTCTTAACTAATCATCCAAAAGTTCAGAGTTTGCAAATATACTGGGGTGAAATGCAAATGAAGTGTTACATTCACAAGCTCACGGAGGTCGACTGAAGCAACGTTTATCTACTTGCGCTTATGCAAAGCAAAAGCGTTTTGAAGGCTACCTGGCATATCTTCAGACTCCGTCTAAGCCTTATGAAACAAACACATCAATCAACAAACAATTTGTTCTCCCCAATATGGTCGCCAGTATGTTAACACTTGAAATTTCACCTCAGGCTGAAAAAGGTAAACTCCAAGGCAACATCAAACCACTTAGCCTCGTAGCTAGCCCTACGGGGTAGGAGAGGGCTCTCTCCGGTCTATCTCGGCAAAGATCTTCAACGGGCAAAGATAACCAATAAAGAACACTGATTTTAGGCTAGTAAACTGATAAAAAGGTTTGATTTGGTATTTTTAGGGTTTTGGTGGAAAATTGGGGAAAGGCAATTTTGGGTGCGGGGATTAGACACAGTTTTCGCAGGGGGTTCTTTGGGGCAATGTAGGAGACTGTATTGATGCCTTTGAAAGATTTGGATGGATGAGAATGACTGGTGAGGAGCTAAGGAGAGCAAGCAATCACCTTGAATTCTCCTTAAACAGCTGAAAACATTGATATTAAGCAAACTTAAAGGCAGAGCATAGCAACCATGAATTCTACCTTAACACTTCATTTGCTTAATTTGCAGAAGAAAAAGTAAGAAGATGATTCACATAAAAAATTTACAAGTACAAAGAGAAACACACCATCAATACATGTAACCATAGGAATCCCAAAAAGGACTGCAAAACCCTGGTCTTCCTTTGCCAAAAATTGCAGAGATACAATGAGTAATACAATAGAAGCTTTCTCCCTCAAGAGTCCAACCATGAAAATGACCAAGAAAGTACATAATATAGGAAACCTAACATCTTTCCTTGCCTCTAGGGGTTGAGCTCACTATCCTAGGAGTTGTTTCAACCAATTCCAAACTGAGCACTAAAATCTAGGCAGTCAAAACAACTTGCCTCTATAAGCTAGGAAACCAATTCATTCATTAAATTTTTGCCTATTTCATGAATGAATCTTCTAGAAGAGATAAATAAGTGTCAAAGTATCATAAAATTACATCATTTACATAAAGGAGGATCAAAACCCACTCCAAAAAGTCAAACCTAGTCAAAACTGCGTTTTGCTGAGCTGTAGGTGCATTTCTGGAAAAATAGCCTGATGCGTAGCGCCCTGATTCTCAATGCGTAGCGCGCCTTTGGGCCTGATTTTGAGGCACTTACCAGAGTCCAAATGAGGCAAACGTGGGCTTGGTGGAAAGGTCTAGATGTCTACTTTCCAACCCAAGTGGAATTTATGAATTTGGTGACCATTTGCCCCTCCAAAATTGCAACCTCCCAAGACTGCTTCCTGTGTGTCAAAAAAGTGGCAGAAAGTCATTTTTTGCTTGTTTTTTGAGCTTCTGGAGGCTCAAAACTTGATGGAATCTCTTGGCACTTGCTGAGAAAGTGTAGTTTTGCATGAAAAATCCAAAAATGCTGAGTTTTCATGAAAAGGAGTTGCCCATCTTCAGGGTAGCGCGCGGCGCGCTACGCGTTGGGGAAGAAAGCCTATTTTTTGCCCAAAAAATTCACAAATGACCAAAAATGCTCAATTTTTTTTGAAATTTGTGTAGAAGGTAAGTCATTTAGCACCATGCTCCTTCAAGGAAGCCTCAGCCAAGATGTGGAGGGGATCGGGCGTTTTTATTCGTTTTAGTGCCTTGGCCAACCGTCCTTTGAGCACCTTCATTTTTGCCTTACATACCTGCATTCGAGCCTAATAATGGTTTTTCATGTTCCGGAGCATGTCCTTATCTTTGTTAGCCTTGGCCAGCAACCTCTCCAAATGAGCATTGACCCGGAGAAGCATAGCCTCTCGCTCAATGGGTACCAAATCACCAGGTCTCTTACGAGCCAAGTTGCGGTCTTCATGGATCCTCCGCAACTCATCGAGAGTGTGCTCATCCTCTAATTACTTGTTGCACTGCTCTAAATATGTGATTTTCCATTATGCCATCTCTAATTTTTCTTGCAACAAGCGATTTTCATCCTCCCGTTGCTGAATGATCTCCTTAAGCTCTGAGCTAGGAAAACGGGTGTCAAGATCAATGATGTCAATATCTGGATCACCTGACAATCCCTCCTCAATCATGGGCTGCTTGCCCCTCTATGATACCTGTGCTGCTGTCAGAAACGAGGCGCCTTCCACCTGGTGTGGAGATAACACTCGCGGTGCTGATGAAGAAAGCGAGACCCCTTCCACCTGATGTGGAGAAAATACTCGCCGAGCTGATGCAAATAAGGCCCTGTGGCCTCTCTGATATGTGACCAATGGAGGGGAGCTGACATGTCTGGGCTCAGGGATGTTATATTGCTGTGAAGGTCCTCCCTCCTCATGAACAACCTCAGGGGGTGGTGGCGTTGTGAAGAAATCTCGAGAGGTGAAATCCTCCCATGGAATACCCTGCTGGGCCAACTGATGCATGACCACAATCTTGATCAAAGCATAATGGTAGATGCTCCTGTGTTGCTGTGCTGGGCTCTTTCTCTGCACCAAGGGCACCATCCTCTCAATATTCCGGCACATGAAAAATGGTATGTTCATCATCCGTACCCGTGTGAAATGCATCAACAAGCGGATATGGTACGAATACAAATGTGAAAATCTGCCCTCACAGGTGAAATAGCGAATGATGAGCCTCATCAAGGGTGCATACTCATCCCTCAAGAATCTGAAAGGAAATACACCAGTTAGGTGCCTCATATATACAGGTTTAATGTAGGGCTCATACTGGAATCTGTCCAACAGCTGGCGCTTGTTCCACTCTTCTCCAACATTGGGTATCCCTGTTGCTTGAGCAACAACCTCAGGTGACAATGTAAAATCCACCCCTGCAAGATTCACATGCCCGTTGTGCAAATGAAAAACAAACAAGCGGACCAATTCCCTGTGGTGCTGAATTTGGGAAATTCTCTCGCAATATTCATAGCATGATTGATGACAGAAACATGTGACTGCAAGTGGACAAGCTTGCAAATAGGCCAAAGAGGTGGGCTCCTCTCTCACATGCTGACCACCCTTACCACCCCTGTGAGGCCTCCTTGGCACCTCAACCTCCGGTGTTGACCCACGATCATCACTTTGCTCATAAGCTGTTTCAGTTTCTCACATGGTTTCAAGAGAAAAATGGCTGAAATGTACTGCTGCTTCTGCTCAAATGACCTGCTGTTTTGACTGTTTGAATGCTGCTCCAAGAGGACAAAAAACACAAGGGAGATGTTAGGGAGGGGGACTTTTGAGGGGATTTAGGGAATATATATATATATATAATGGAATTTAGGGAAAGAATTGTGACATATACATCATCACATAATCATAATTTGCAGGGGTTTGATAGGAGGTAGGGTTTAGGGAGATTTTATTGAATTTTAGGGATAGGTAGGGTTTTAGGGCTTTTGATTTTTTTTTTTTTTATGTTAGGGAGATTAGGTGAAAATGACAAGGGAGGGGATAATGGGAATGTGGGGAAATGAGGGAGTGAAAAAGGATGACCTTGGGCAGAAAATGTAAAACCCTAGCTCACATGCATTTGAATTTTTTAAACATAATACATATGAATTTTCTATTTCAACTTGATGGCATTTGACACATTTTCACGCTCATGTTATCTTTACAAAGCAAGAACTTCAATGATTTGAGGCCTACCTGAAGAAATTGAGGAGGAAGAAGTCGATTTGTGGCTCACTGGCAAATTTCTGAAGGTGGAAACCCAACGCGTAGCGCGCGGGCTCTGGAGCATAGCGCGCACCCAACGCGTAGCGCCCGACCAATTTTTGCACTGCAGAGACTGCCCTGATGCGTAGCGCGCGCCCAACGCGTAGCGCGTAGGCCCTGATGCGTAGCGCGCAGGTGCAGTCACCAAATTCGCCCAGTTTCACACTAAATCACCTTTCACACTTGCTCTTGGAGTCTTGGAGACAAAAGAATTACAAAATGAGGAGAGAGGGGCTTTTATAAGCTTGATTTAAATTTATTTCCCCTCAAACCCACTTTATAATGTTTATGCAATGACACTTTTTAAAACTAATTGCTGCTGACTTGTGGTTTCCTTTTGTTATGAAATTGGTTGAAATGATGCTTTTTCTTGAAAATTTTTGTAGGGATAGTTTCTGAGGAGTCTTGGTAAAGGAGACCAAGGCTGCATGCCAACTTCTGGAGAGTTTGAATTTTTTACAAATTTTTACAAAAAATGAGAAAATGACCTTGCCTTCAAAAACAGGGTTTTTGAACTCAAGGTAAAAATTAGCTATACAATATGAAATCATTTGAAGTGATGCTTTGCTGGACATCCCTCTGGCCTGCTGGGCATTTATAGACCTTAAAAGACATGACCTCAAAAGACAAAATTGGACTAAACCCTAAACCTAGGACCTTGACTTCAAGACAAGACCAATGACCCTGTAAAGAATTTTATTGACTGAAACAAACTGGATCCAGCAGTGCCAAGAGGGGAATAAAGACACAAGCTCCTCCATCAGGGTTATGGCATACCTAATGGAATGCAATAAGATGATGTTAACACCCAGGTTGTTCCCTATGACTCCCAAGGGAATACGACCGGGCTAACCACTAACCAATCTTTGGATTACAGTATCTAGCCAAACTGTAATCAGAGAGGGCTCTCTCTTTATGATTTGTCTCTGTTATGATAGTATTTTAGGCTAGCTATTATGCTCAGGTTTTTGTTTATGTTTTGGTTGAAGGATGTTTTTCAATGCCTAAGATGTAATGTTTAAACAATTGTATTTGTTGTATTTCATTGGGCAATGGAGTCTAGAGCTGTGAAATGCTTCGGTAGGAATGCTCAGAATGCAGGGCCTATTGAGTATCTTAACAAACAAAATTTAAACTTAAGTGGTGATGTATGGTCATCCCATGGAAAGCAATGAAGAATTCTCCATTAAACTGGTGATGTGAAAATGAAACATGTTGCTCAGGAGCAAACCTGAATTCCTGAAACAAAGATCACTGTGAAAGATATATTCTGATAGTGTAGCAATTAAGAATTACACTTATCAAGATTATAGCTGAAGAAAACATTCATAACAACATGGATTGAGCTCAGGGTATTGCATGAATAAATCCTGAAGGCTATTCTTTTTCTTTGTTGCTAAATATTTAAAGATTGGAAACATATATGGATTGTAAAAGATTGAAACACATAACACAGAGAGTTACAGAAACTTATTGTATTGCGAAGTACACAGGAATCCTGCAGTCTCAACAAACACCAGAACGCATTCAACAGTTCAGAACTTTGAGAAATTCCATCACTTTCTTTATTAGACTCTGAAAAGATTACAACACAAGAACTTCTTCAAGAGAAACCAACAACAATCCCTGCGAGCTTGTGCGAGGGGCAAATATATACAAACAATTTTTCAAAATATCTAAGGCGTTGAGTCATCTGAGAAATAAATATTTCACCAACTTTGTACAGAACAGTAGATAAGAAGTTATTGTTGTCTTTAATACAACATAAATGCATCTTTCAATCGGTCAGAAGATATTTTGGCTCTTGGAAGCCAGCGAATCGGTTAGAGTGACCTGCATTAATGATGGAAAATGCGCTTTTGGAGCTGCTCTGCTGTAGCTTCTCGGCCTGGACACCTGTAGCTTCTCACCTTGCTTTGTTGGCCGTAAGTTCTACTGAGGTGGCTCAACTTTCATCTCTAATGCATGCTGATTTTATTGACTTTTCCTGTGCATGCCACTGTGTAATTTTTGATAAAAAATAATAAAAAACTTGAAGAATGGCTTCCTGCTCTATAGGATCATCTATATTGCCTTTGTCCACCAGTCTTGTGTAGGTAGTTGATGCCTGAGAATTGCATCCATAGTCTCCTCTGCCTCTGTATACTTATAAAAATTGGGAGCCACTTCAAACAGGTGATTGATCTCATTCATTATGAAGAATAAACTTTCTACTCTGTTGTAGAGAGTCTGTCCTGTGGCTGGCCCTGTTTCCTCTGAGCTGCTGGGCTTCTCATTGATCTGGCTTGTGGCAAATGCATTGACCCTCTTGGCATACTGCTCATGTGTGAACAGTCTCCCTGCGCTGTTCAGTAAGCTAGGGAGCCCTCTGTTTTGTAATACCTGAAACTTGTCCATAAACCTGTTTACCTCAGTCTGCATGTTTTGGGTTCTTCTCTCTAATGTCTGCACCAAGTTTCTCAGTGTAAGAACCCTCTTGATTAACTGAATGGTCTCAGTTCTGTTTGAAATTCCCATGTTAGCCAACTGAGTACTTGTTCTATTGTTAAGCACATTAATCATCCTGGTGGCAACTTCAGGCATATTGCCTAGAGCAGCCCTTGATCTATGAATTTCAGTCTGTGCTTTTGGAATGAGCTCTAGCTGCTCATGGATTGTCTCGATATACTGCCATTGGTCAGTAATGGACTGGCCAATATTAGCCCATAGCATTGCTTTAAGCCCAGACACAACCTTATCTAATTTGAGCTCATTCTCTAGCTCTTTGATCCTGTCTTTGAGGGCTTTTACCTCCCTGCCCTTTTCTGCCACAACCTGCTTGGATTTGTCATATCTATCATTTACTTTGGCCAATTTTTCCCTGGTCTCATTCAGTTCTGTCATTTGAGTTTCCAGGGCCTGAATTTCATTTCTTAGCTTTTGCATGTCCAAGCTGGGGGCCTGCTCTGTTGTTGGTGGTGCTGAAGTAGATGGTGCTGCTTGTTCAGTCTGTTGAGGAGGAGGAATAGTAGTTGGAGCAGCTTCCTCAAGGTTAATGATTTGAGGAGGAGGCTGGGAGTTCCGACCTTCTTCTCTTTGTTTCAGAGTTGCTTGTAATGCTGCCTGTGCAGCCTCTGATTCTCCCAGCTTTTCTTGTGTCTGGATAAGCTTCTTATAGAGAGACACCAGCAAAGCTGTGGCATCTTCATCATGCCTCTGTCGAGCTAATTCATCTATTTGAGGGTGAATTGTGGCTGGGAGTTTGAACTTTCTCCTTAGAGCTGCCATATCTGCATCCCTCAGCTTCAATATCTCTTGTATGCCCTTGATATCTTTGGGATCATGCCCAATCTCAATAATTATATCTTGTAAGGACCTTATTCTATTGTCCTTTGCTTGAGAGGATGCTCTCTCCAACTCAAGCTGGGCAGCTGTATTATTTAGGCTATTTACTAGCCTGTAGTTGTCCAAGGTTTTGTTTGCCAATGAAGCATAGACCATCTCACCTGTTTGTTTATGTAATTCAATTTTGTCCATTGGGTGGATGTCCTTGGCCAGGACCTCAAGATTGGTCCTCAAGTAATCTGAAGGGAACTGTGGCTGCAAAGTAGTTGGCATGAAGTGACTCATGATCATCTTGCCCTCATTTACATCATAGGCGGACATTAGTCGCTGCTGGTTGGTGGGAGCCATTTTCAATAAATGGTTATACAGCTGTATTTTTATGGGGTCACTTCTCCTCTTTATGTCGATGAACTGCTGTTTAATGCTCAGTTCACCCTCTCTCTGCTGGCCGGAGGAGCTGACTTCTCCTCCCACTGTCCTCTCTTGTTCCTGTTGGAAGGAACTTGCAGATGCCTCCATACTGGGTAGGCCCATACCCAAAGATTGCCCTATAGGCATCTCTTCCTCTGAAAGGGGATTTATCCTGTGCCTTTTCTCACCATGACTTATTGATGTAGTTAAGGGGGTCTCTCTATCCCTTTTTCTGCTTACATCCTCCCTTTGTGGAGTTTGGAGGACTGAGGCTTCATTAACAGCTTCTCACCTAGGAGGCACCATGTTTTGAGCCTGCTGCTCAGTGAGAATTGGGGCCTCAACTGCCCCTTCTTGCTGTGTGGGCTGCTCTTTGTCATGCTGCCCTTCTCTTTGCTGTGATTCCTGTTGTTGCTGTTGCTCTACCTGCTGCTGTACTTCTTCTTGCTATTCCATCTCCTTATCTGCTTGGTCTTCAGTCATGGGAGGTGGTTGCTCTTGTTCCATCTGCTTTTCTTTGCCTTTGCTGGATGTTTGTTGAGTTTCCATGGCAGCTTGCTGATGTATTGTTGAAGAGGAGGCAGCTGCTCCAAGTTGCCTTTGATATGATAAGGAAACTTGTCCACAAGTTTCCAAGTCAGCTTCTTTTCGAGCATTCCTAGCCTCTTTTTCTAGCATCTGTTCTCTAGTAATTGGTTCTTCTAGAGTGCCCTCTTTCCAGCTCAAAGAATTGGCATACTTTTCAATATGAGGCAGCCTTACATGTGCATAGTTACCCAATTTGTATTTTATCCTTCTGAGGGTAATAAAATGATTAGGGTCATAGGGTGCCCATTTGAAACTGGTTTGCAGTTTAAAGCCCTCTAGGATCATATCTGCCTCCTTCCATCCCTCCTCTCTTTTGTTATACAGAAAAGGGCCTAGCTGGTTCCTTACCTTCAGTTGCACCTTCTTGTTCCTACTTTGGAAATGGAAGCAGTCTGCATTTCCAAACTGCCTGAAGTATTCTAGGGCAAAAAGTCTCATAGGGACATACCGTGGCAGCCTATAAGGATCCAACTCACAGCCATATACTCTGATTACTGTGTGATGTTGGTAAAAATACCAATCACCAATGCTGTATTTTTTGGAGAGATGGAGAATTCTTTGCATGTCATCGGTCAACCTTGGAGGAGGGACGCCATACAGCAATGTCATAGCTGGGTGAATAAATAGGTCAATGAATTCACAGTATGTATATGGTGATTCAGAAACATAGTGAAACACCGAAGACCAAAACACAACTGACCTTGGATTCCCCTGTACACTAAGTTTCTTGAGGGGAACGGAGAAGCTGTCTGGTTGATAGAACAAGAGTAGATGGTAAATGTAGGATGTGTATCTGAACACCCTTTCCCTTTGCAGATTCATTAGCTGTTCATGAATCTTTTTTGCAATATATGTGGCATAGTCATAGTGTACTGCTGGAGCTTTCCCAGGAGAAAATATGGACAGCATTGCCATGATAATGTTATCAACATCTTCAACTCCCCTGTACCCCAGGACATAGCTGATCAAATCTACCAGCATTCTACCCAAATCATTCAGATAAGGATATCCAATAGGAGGAGTTCTTATGGTTTCAGAACTTGGTAGTATGAATAACTGATTGATTTTGGTGATCTGGGCACTTGACAAGCTACTCCCCTTCTTGACCAAGTCTATCAAGGAGAGGGGGGCCAATGGTCTTGCAGTGTTAAAACACAACATCTCATTTATGGCTTCTGGGGTGATATAGAACAACACTGAGCCTGTAGGACTGAGAACACCTCTTTGGCATGGGTCATAGCACTCCTGGCACCTATGGACCAAGTCTGGAAAGGCATTGATTTGAGGGAGGTTATAAATTGGCAAATTTGAGTCCCAAATCCCTAATATGTCAGCTCCACTAAGGTGTTGGGCTTTCAACTCATTTAGCATGTGAATATTGAATTTAGAGTTCATTGGGCAGGCATCCATCATCTGGTAATCTAAATATCCCAGGGCTTTCCATTCTAACTCCCTTTGAGGAGCATTCAAAGGCTGAATGTTCAGGGCTATTGGTGTTTCCATGGCTAATAAAGCTCCTGAATTGTATGTGAACTGTTATGAGTGAGCAGAACAAAGCAGAGGAGTTTCTTTACACTGTAAATTTGAAATGTATGGAACAGAGGGTGAATTGAGCAAACAACAATTGAAATACTGTTTATAGGATCAATTACAAAGGTAGCAGGACTGACTACAGTACTTCTATGGTGAATTTATATACTGGAGGTTTCTAGTTCACGACTGCGCGAACTACCCGTGAATTTAGGTGAGTTTTGTCAAATGCAGGCTCTGCAGAAGGTTTAGTGTTCCACCAGTTTGAAATAGGTGCAGGTCACTGAGTAATTGATGGTGAAATCAGTGTTTTTAGGCCCTCTTAAACTGTTTGTTTGCAGAAATACGATAAAACCAGGTACAGGGATTTATCTCGAGAAATACCTTGCGAATAGTCGATAATAGGTTGCAACTGCAGGTACAATGGAAGCACCGATGGTTTCGGAATCAAATTTGGCAGGTTGGCGCTGGTTTGAACGTAAATAGCATGCAGAAATAGCGACAGTTTCTTTTGGAAAAAGTGGAAAAAACAGGACATTTTGGCCAATATATGGATTTTTGGCATATTGGCGCGTTTTTTGGGATGACGTCAGCATGACGTCATCAGGTGGGGTCGAGGTCGGATGACGTCAGCATGACATCACCGGGTGAGGTGGCAGGCTGTGATTGGTCCGCGGATATGATGAAGTGGCAGACACATCAGCGCGGAGGAGGACCAGAGTGCTGACGCGACGGCGAGGTGGCACTGATGTGGCGATGACGCGAGCATGGGAAAACAGGCGGTAAAGAACAAGGCGGTAATGGTTTTCTCGGACCGCCTACGATACGGTCGTGGTTTTGTCAGAGGCCAACCCGAGAAATTGTGAGGGCGACGCGTGGCGAAGGCCTGACGTCACCCTCTGACAGTTTCTCGTTGCGCTAATCTTCGGACGTCGGGCCCAACCCAATATGCATAATGGCCGTCCGATCAAAGGCACCCGATCGGACGGTTGACGGGTCGCTGAGCAGTGGGGACGATACGGCAGCGGGGAAGCAATAAAATATTATTTTCTCTTGAACGGCGTGCCCAGCGGGACTTTGGGTTTCGGCGGGTTTATATGGTTTTTCAATGTAAAATGAAATATTAATATCACCGCGCCCATACTTTGGATAACAATGAAAAAGTGGGTTTTTGGGCGCCTTTTGCAAATTAAAGCGGGTTATGGGTAAAAAAGGGTTTTTCATATGTTTTTCTTAGCAAATGGGGTGTAATGGGTCAAAAATGGATTCAGAAGGGGGGAGAGGAGTAAGGCTTAGGTTTATCAAAGTGACCAGCTGTCATTTTGATCCCTGACAGAGAACATATGGCTATAATGCCAAGGGGAGGGATATTTATACAATGTTTGGGGGTTTATACACCATGGTGTTATAATACTTAGGGAAAGGGTAACATAGGGGGTTTATATAATAGAGTTAGGGGTTAATATGGATGAAAGGAGTGGATTAGGGGAGACAATACTAAGTTTATTTGAAAAACACTTAGCTTAAGGAGTAGATCAAAATGAAAAGATTTTTACACAGGAAATGTGGCTTTTAAAAGCATAAGAACCAGCATAAGAACACCAATTCATCCATGAATCTCAACTGATGAGGGGATGTTAGTAATGAATGAAAAAAGGGAAAATTGGGAAGTTAGACATGCTTCTTTGCTTTGCTGCAACCTGATAGAGAAGAAGGATTTCTGAATCCATTGACCTTGCTTTGTGAAATAGGTCAACACACCTTTGATTGTAAGCAATGACACTTCTGCAACCACATCTGCCTACCCATCTATTTGCCTAGCATTTTTTATTTCTTCTTGGAGGGTGCACTTAGGCTTGCAGACCCTTATTTGCCTTTTCTTTTCTCTGGATTTTTCCCTTCGATTTTCTATCTAATTCTACCCTTATTTCTTCCAAGGTCCCAGATTAAGCAGTTGGGAGCCTTACTTTCTCTACCTAAACTAATTGTCTGCCAAGATTAAACAGTTTGGACAGACTTCTTTCTCTATTCTACCACTGGAAATTTAAAACATGGCATGATCCAGATTAGGCTGTTGGACCATCCATCAAAATTGAGTCCACATCAAGATATATACACACCTTGTCTCCTTATGGAAATATGGGATCTTTGCATCATCAAAGCAGAGCATATTTGGACCTTTTTATAACCAATCATGAAATATGAAACCTATTGATATAGGTAGCTAACAGTGGCTCCACATGGGGATGGTTTTTCATTTGAAAGACCAAGAACAGCAGGTCAGAATGCCTTGGCCCTTGACTGCTTTTACCAAACTTGCAGTATGCTGCCTTGAAATGCCAAAATTGTGTACTTTCCTTCTTGGTAGACCTCTGATCCTATTTACCTTTTGCTGATAGTCAATAAAATTTTGAGAAACTGCATTTTTACATCTTAACAGAAAGTAATATATACATGTAGATATGTACAAGGGGAACTCAGGCTGCACTTAGGGATGGTAGTCAAAATAGTGCTTCAGCATCCTACCATTCACAGGACCTTCATCCAAGTCAGTTTCATTAAGAATTTTAAGGAAATAAGTGTTGTTTCCTTGCACAACTTGGACAACAAATGGTCCTCTCCAAAGGGAATCAAATTTTCCATGTTTTCCCTTATCCTCTCTTCTTGAATCCCACTTGAGGACTTTGTCACCAATGTTGAAATCTTCTGCCTTGGTTCTTCTGTCAAAGGCCTTCTTTAATTTTTCTTGTAGAACTTGAACTCTGCTGAAAACTTGGTCTCTAGTTTGTTGTAAACATATTATTTGATTAATTCTTCTTTGCATATCATTTGGTTCAGCTTGGCTTTCTTGAAGAAGTTTCATAACAGGCACCCCTAGTGATGAAGGAAATTTGGCTTCTAATCCATAAACCAACTCATATGGGCTGGTCCCAATTGATCTCTTGGTTGTTAGTCTATCTGCCCATAAGGCATTGACCAGCTTCTTGTGCCAATTCTTCTTGTTTTCTTCCAGCACCTTCTTTATGATGTTTACTAGGCTTTTGTTTGATGATTCAGCCAGGCCATTACCTTGGGGATAGTATGCAGTGGAATGGCCCAAAGTAATATGAAATTTGTGGCAGAAACTCACCATCTTTTTAGATCTGAAAGCAGCAACATTGTCTGTTATTATTTTGTCAGGGCAGCCAAATCTAGCCAATATGTTGTTCTCCAAGAACTGAATGATTATTGAATCATTTGCTTGTCTGCATGGAGCAGCTTCAATCCACTTAGTGAAGTAGTCTGTAGCTGTTAGAATCCACCTGTGTTGTCCTGAGGATGAGGGATGAATTTCCCCAATGAAATCCAAGCCCCATTGTTGGAAAGGTCTCTCTGTTGCAATAGGCCTTAAGGGAAGTGGCAGTAGCTGTCTCTTTCCCTCAAACACTTGACATTTATGACATGAGGTGGTAAATTTCTTGACATCAGAGAACATGGTGGGCCAGTAGTAACCAGCCCTCAGTATTTTATCCACAGTGGACTTCCAATACAAGTGTCCACCACAGTCACCTGCATGAAATTCTTTCATGATATTGTTAGTTTCATTTTCAATTAAGCAGTTCAGTAGTATCCCTTCATGGTTTTTCCAAAGCAAATTTCCATCCATCACACAAAATCTTGAGGCTTTCATTTTTAAGAACCTACATTTAGTTCTGGACAATCCTGGGGGAGCACACAGGTTTTGTAACACATAACATATATCGGAGTACCAAGGGGATTGTTCAAAGGCTACATTGATCTTTGGAGTCGCCAACTCTGGTTGACTGTCCAGCTGGTAAATGTCTAAGGCTTGGAAGTTGGCTTCTGTCATTAGTTTGGCCAAACCTTGCCCTTTTATTAGTTTTGTAGGTTTTATCTCAATATCAAATTCCAAAATGTTGGCAATCCACTTTCCTCTTCTGCCCTCTAAATTTTCTTGGGTGAGAATGTCTTTGACAATGGGACTTGGTACATAAGCTATAACATGTGAATAGAGGATATAAATCCTAAAGTCTTTGATAGCCTTGACCAAAGCATAAGCTTGTTTCTCCATGATTTGATATTTTAAAGGTGCATCTCTAAGAGCTCTGCTAAAGAAAGCAATTGGCTTCTCATTTCCTTGGTCATCTTTCTGTAACAAAACAGCAGCAATAGTATGCTGGGAGGCAAAAGAGAAGATGATAAATTCTCTGTCAAATTGAGGATTGGTCAAGACTGGGGTTTGGGTAAGGGCCAATTTTATACCTTCAAAGGCTTGATTTGCTTCAACTGTCCATTTCACTTTTGAATCTTTCTTTAGCATGTTATTTATTAATCTGATTAGTTCTGCTAAGTTTGGGATAAACCTTCTCAAAAAGTTGATCTTTCCCAAGAATGCTTGTAATTCTTTGATGTTTCTTGGGTGGGGAATTTGTAAGATAGCTTGTATCCTATCTGGATCAATTCTTATGCCATCCTTTGAAATGATGTGTCCTAACAGCTTACCCTCTTCCAAACCAAATAGAGACTTCTTGGGATTCAAGGAAATTCCATATTTCCTACATGTTAAGAAAATCTGCCTTAAGTGTTTTAAATGTTCTTGGTTAGATTTTGAAAAAGGTGTGAGGTCATCTAAGTAAATGACTAAAAAGTCATGAATCTCCTTTGCAAAAGCAATATCCATTGCTCTTTGAAATGTTGCCCCTGCATTTTTCAATCCAAAAGGCATTTTTACATATTTGAAAGTTCCCCATGGGGTTGCAAATGCAGTTTTGTCTTGATCCTCAGGGTGTACTAGGATTTGATTAAAGCCTGAGAATCCATCAAGTAGTGAGATCCTTGAGGCACCTACTACTCGTTGAAGAATGTGATCCATCTTGGGTAAGGGATAGTTATCTTTGAGGGATACTTGATTCAGATTTCTTAGATCTACACAAAGCCTTATTTCACCGGTTTTCTTTCTTGTAGGGACCAAATTTGAAATCCAATCAGAAAACCTGATTGGTGCTATGATGCCTGCTTTAAACATTTTTTGCACCTCTTGTTCCATTGCTGGGAGAAGCATAGGATTGATTCTTCTCAATTTTTGTTTAAAGGGTTTTTGATCAGGCTTGAGAAGGATAATATGCTGGATAACAGAGGTATCATAGGACTTTAGATCCTCATAACTCCATGCAAAGACATGCTGGAACTCTTTAAAGAGGTCAATGTATTTAGGCTTTTGATCAGGAGGTAAAGATGCAGACAATTTTATTATTTTGGGCTTGTCAATGGTGCCAATGTTGCATTCTTCAATGGCTGCATTTAAGGGCTGCATTTTTGGCTTTCTGGGAATATCATTTGAATCAAAGATGTCCTCTAGT
Source organism: Pinus tabuliformis (assembly GCA_031772625.1). Lineage (NCBI taxonomy): Eukaryota > Viridiplantae > Streptophyta > Pinopsida > Pinales > Pinaceae > Pinus > Pinus tabuliformis. The sequence continues at coordinate 1,045,667,869 of CM062819.1, forward strand.
GGAGTTAGGCCTGTTGGCAGAAAATTGTCTTTCAGCTCTATGATTTCAGCTTCAGCATTGGCCACTTCTTCACAACTGATTGGTTGAATTTGTTGAATGTTTTCCTTGTTGAAGATAGTTGGATTTAGCATTTGTTTTGCTGTTTTGGGTGACATTGGGTGGTTAGTTCTTTCAAATTGTATTTGTGATTGACTTTCTCTTTCAGGTATTTGTGATTGACTTGCTCTTTCAAGTATTTGTGATTGACTTGCTCTGTCAGTGTCAATGTTTAGTCCTGTAAATTCTTGTTGTAATGTCAAGAAGTTGTTTATTTGCATATCATCCTCAAATACCTGCCAGTCTTTAACATTGTTTGGAACGGAGGGTCTGTGTTTTATCTCAGCTGTGAAACAATTGTTAGGTTCCAATGGTAATTTGCAAGTGCTAGCAAATGTGGCCAAACTATGAGCATGCAGATTATGGGTCCTAGAAATTTTGTTGATTTGGAATTCAGAGAAGAAGCCTAGTATTTCAGCCACAGCAGACCTATAAGACCTTAGTCTTTTGTCATTAGTGACAAAATTTCCCTTCACTTGTTGGATAACTAAATCTGAATCTCCCATGATTGAAACCCTGGCAGCTTGCAAGAATTTTACTAGCTTGAGGCCTAGTAAAAGAGCTTCATATTCTGCCATGTTATTAGTACATCTGAAGTTTAATCTATAGGCTCTGCCTTCTGCATGACTGTTTTCTCTATTGTGTACCCAAACTCCAGCTCCTGCCCCTAATTTGTTGACTGAGCCATCAAATTCAAGGAACCATAGAATATCTTGTTGTGAAGGAGATTTGATGATCTGTTCATGGGCTGGAAATGTAAGTTGAAGTTCTGGTTTGCCATCTTGTTTGTCTTCTAGGGCAGTCTCTTCACTTGATGGAATCAATGTGACTTCTAGAGCAGCAGCTTGGCTTAATGATGGTTGGACCATTGTTTCTTGGGTAACAATTTGTTCATTAGTGTCTTCCTCTTGTATGAGTGTCTTGGTTTCAACAACATTATTTGAGAGAGTTGTGCTGTCATTGAAGAGAATATATGAGTCTACGTCTGAATGGACAGCATATATGGGAAAGTTTTGAGGCTTTTCTTCACTGCTGACCATGTATTTCATGAGTGTTTCTCTGTATAGTCTTTTTGGTTGCCCAAAAACAGAAATGGTGGCATATGACATGTCTAATTGTAGGGAACCTTGGAGTTTAGCTCCCCACGATCTTGATAACAGCATCCCATACTTGGGTGGGATGTCAGCAACTACAACATCCATTAGAATTGTTTTGTTTGGGTATTGAACCAGAGACACACATAAATCTTTTATGAGGCCTAAACACTTGACTTGGCTGGAGTCAAAGGAAAACAGGTCCTTGTATGGTCTTGTTATATCTAGATTCAATCTTTCCATGACTGCTTTTGGCATGAGATTGTGAGAGGCACCTGAGTCAAACATTGCATTATGTAGTATTTTATCATGAATATGTAAGCTGACATAAAAAGGTAATATCCCTGTGACTACTGTCTTTCCATCCACTTCTGGGCCAAACAGTAATTCTGGGGTGTCATCCAACACATTGACATCATCTTTGCTGCTGGTAAGTTGAAGGGACTTCTTGATCTGTTGTTTATAAATGTCATGCTTGGCTAGTTCTGAGAGAGGAATTGCTATCTTTAGTTTGCCCATTTCAGTTTCTAGGTCAAAGGGTTTTTCAGATTGGGTCTTAGGGTTATGGATGACAGTCCTTTCCTTGTTCATTAACTCTTCTTCTTGATTCTTCACTTGATTTTGGGACTTGTCTTTTTTACTCCTCTCTTGAGGAGCAATATTTAAATCAGGGTGAGAGGACGAGGTGGCCATGGGCTGCTAGTCCAAGGACAATGGTTCAATGATCTCTTCAATAATTACTTCTTCTGCAGGTGGTTTTGTTTTGTCATTAGGCTCTGTGACTATGGCTCTTTTAGGCTGCTGATTATCCTTTATCTTTTCAGGCTGATTTACATTCACAATTTTGCTCCTTAGCTTGTATTGCTTATGGACTTCATAAACAGCAGTGTCATAGCCTTGTTTAAAGTCAAAGGATTCACCTGATTTGATTGGGAACAGCTTGATTACCTCATCCTCATGGTCTTCTTGTGTCAAAAAGACTTGACTTTCACCATCTAAACCCATTAAATTAATCTGAGAATCTTCATTGGGTTCACCTGATGTGGAAGTTTCAGCATAGTTTTCTTGGAAAGGGGGTCTTATGTCTTGGTCAACACTGGCCTTGCCAACATTTGGGTTTTGAGTTCTTCTAAAATTTGGATTCCTAGGAGGGTTGTTTTGTGGTGTTTCCCATGATGACTTTCTCTCAGCAGACTCTACTCTATCACCCAGTCTCTTCATACCGGTAAGTATTGCATGTAGTTTTTGATCAAAGGCTGAAGGTTCTTCTTTGAAGGTGGTTCTCTTTTCTAACCTTGCCCTGTTTCTTTTGGCAATCAGGTTAGCTTCCACTGTGACAACAACCTTTTGGGCGTCTGCAAGGGTTTGAGGGTCTCTTTCCTTTAACTGATAGGCCATGTCAGGGTCAAAACCATCAGGGAACTTGTACAAAGCTAAATCAGGGGGAGGTCTTAAATTTTGTGGGATTGCGTTATATACATTGTTGAATCTTGCACAATACTCCAAAACAGTTTCTTGGGGACCTCTTTTGATAGTGTCATATTCACCAAGTATGTGCAGAGGATGCTTCTTTTTCTCCCATCTGTTAGTAAAGGCTTGATACAGCTCATCAGGAGTTGTGATGGAATTTGCATTCAGGGATCTAAACCAAGTTCTTACATCCCCAGTTAGGCTTTGAACAAACATCCTCATTCTCACACTGTCATCATCTATTTCATAGGTCTCAAAATGGTCTTGCATTCTTTTGGCATGCTGAATAGCTATAAGATGGCTAGTGGAGTCAAAATATGAGATTTTAGTTTGGTAGTCTTGGGGTAGAGCTGCAGCATTAGCTGGTAACTGCAAAGGTGCATATCTGTTAGCCATATTCACAGGGTTCAAGGGGTTGATAGGGATGAATGGGACCGGGGTGACTGGTATAACAGGGTTAATGGGAGGGATAGAAGCTTGGATAGTGGTTAAGGGAGTATGTGTAGTGGATGACGGTGTGAAAGGAGGGCTTTGAGATGTAGAAGGGGAACTGGGGGAATCAAGAGTAGATCGAAACAACACCTTGATTGGAGTTGGAACAAGGTTTGGATAACCTGTTTCAGGAGTTGAATCAGCAGGAATTTGCTGTCCCTGCTGCTTCCTAATGATCCTAGGGATTATATTAGGATTTTCAAAAACAGCTGGTGTTTCTGGGTCAGGGTTTGACCTAGTGTGTCTGGTTTCCCTTTTAGGAGCCAGTTTCTAAGCTTCTTTTTGGTATTTTGCAGGATATTTTTGTGTCTACAGAGGCCAGACAAGATTTTGAACTTACTGTATATTTTTCAGAGCTAGCAGCAAAGGGAATAAGCAGCTTTCGAGAGATAGACAGAAATTAGAAAATCTTGAGGAATATCCCCAGCGGAGTCGCCAATTATGTTAACACCCAGGTTGTTCCCTATGACTCCCAAGGGAATATGGCCGGGGTAACCACTAACCAATCTTTGGATTACAGTATCTAGCCAAACTGTAATCAGAGAGGGCTCTCTCTTTATGATTTGTCTCTGTTATGATAGTATTTTAGGCTAGCTATTATGCTCAGGTTTTTGTTTATGTTTTGGTTGAAGGATGTTTTTCAATGCCTAAGATGTAATGTTTAAACAGTTGTATTTGTTGTATTTCATTGGGCAATGGAGTCTAGAGCTGTGAAATGCTTGAAATGCTTCGGTAGGAATGCTCAGAATGCAGGGCCTATTGAGTATCTTAACAAACAAAATTTAAACTTAAGTGGTGATGTATGGTCAGCCCATGGAAAGCAATGAAGAATTCTCCATTAAACTGGTGATGTGAAAATGAAACATGTTGCTCAGGAGCAAACCTGAATTCCTGAAACAAAGATCACTGTGAAAGATATATTCTGATAGTGTAGCAATTAAGAATTACACTTATCAAGATTATAGCTGAAGAAAACATTCATAACAACATGGATTGAGCTCAGGGTATTGCATGAATAAATCCTGAAGGCTATTCTTTTTCTTTGTTGCTAAATATTTAAAGATTGGAAACATATATGGATTGTAAAAGATTGAAACACATAACACAGAGAGTTACAGAAACTTATTGTATTGTGAAGTACACAGGAATCCTGCAGTCTCAACAAACACCAGAATGCATTCAACAGTTCAGAACTTTGAGAAATTCCATCACTTTCTTTATTAGACTCTGAAAAGATTACAACACAAGAACTTCTTCAAGAGAAACCAACAACAATCCCTGCGAGCTTGTGCGAGGGGCAAATATATACAAACAGTTTTACAAAATATCTAAGGCATTGAGTCATCTGAGAAATAAATATTTCACCAACTTTGTACAGAACAGCAGATAAGAAGTTATTGTTGTCTTTAATACAACATAAATGCATCTTTCAAAGATATTTTGGCTCTTGGAAGCCAGCGAGTCGGTTAGAGTGACCTGCATTAATGATGGAAAATGCGCTTTTGGAGCTGCTCTGCTGTAGCTTCTCGGCCTGGACACCTGTAGCTTCTCACCTTGCTTTTTTGGCCGTAAGTTCTGCTGAGGTGGCTCAACTTTCATCTCTAATGCATGCTGATTTTATTGACATTTCCTGTGCATGCCACTGTGTAATTTTTGATAAAAAATAATAAAAAACTTGAAGAATGGCTTCCTGCTCTATAGGATCATCTGTATTGCCTTTGTCCACCAGTCTTGTGTAGGTAGTTGATGCCTGAGAATTGCATCCATAGTCTCCTCTGCCTCTGTATACTTATAAAAATTGGGAGCCACTTCAAACAGGTGATTGATCTCATTCATTATGAAGAATAAACTTTCTACTCTGTTGTAGAGAGTCTGTCCTGTGGCTGGCCCTGTTTCCTCTGAGCTGCTGGGCTTCTCATTGATCTGGCTTGTGGCAAATGCATTGACCCTCTTGGCATACTGCTCATGTGTGAACAGTCTCCCTGCGCTGTTCAGTAAGCTAGGGAGCCCTTTGTTTTGTAATACCTGAAACTTGTCCATAAACCTGTTTACCTCAGTCTGCATGTCTTGGGTTCTTCTCTCTAATGTCTGCATCAAGTTTCTCAGTGTAAGAACCCTCTTGATTAACTGAATGGTCTCAGTTCTGTTTGAAATTCCCATGTTAGCCAACTGAGTACTTGTTCTATTGTTAAGCACATTAATCATCCTGGTGGCAACTTCAGGCATATTGCCTAGAGCAGCCCTTGATCTATGAATTTCAGTCTGTGCTTTTGGAATGAGCTCTAGCTGCTCATGGATTGTCTCGATATACTGCCATTGGTCAGTAATGGACTGGCCAATATTAGCCCATAGCATTGCTTTAAGCCCAGACACAACCTTATCTAATTTGAGCTCATTCTCTAGCTCTTTGATCCTGTCTTTGAGGGCTTTTATCTCCCTGCCCTTTTCTGCCACAGCCTGCTTGGATTTGTCATATCTATCATTTACTTTGGCCAATTTTTCCCTGGTCTCATTCAGTTCTGTCATTTGAGTTTCCAGGGCCTGAATTTCATTTCTTAGCTTTTGCATGTCCAAGCTGGGGGCCTGCTCTGTTGTTGGTGGTGCTGAAGTAGATGGTGCTGCTTGTTCAGTCTGTTGAGGAGGAGGAATAGTAGTTGGAGCAGCTTCCTCAAGGTTAATGATTTGAGGAGGAGGCTGGGAGGTTCGACCTTCTTCTCTTTGTTTCAGAGTTGCTTGTAATGCTGCCTGTGCAGCCTCTGATTCTCCCAGCTTTTCTTGTGTCTGGATAAGCTGCTTATAGAGAGACACCAGCAAAGCTGTGGCATCTTCATCATGCCTCTGTCGAGCTAATTCATCTATTTGAGGGTGAATTGTGGCTGGGAGTTTGAACTTTCTCCTTAGAGCTGCCATATCTGCATCCCTCAGCTTCAATATCGCTTGTATGCCCTTGATATCTTTGGGATCATGCCCAATCTCAATAATTATATCTTCTAAGGACCTTATTCTGTTGTCCTTTGCTTGAGAGGATGCTCTCTCCAACTCAAGCTGGGCAGCTGTATTATTTAGGCTATTTACTAGCCTGTAGTTGTCCAAGGTTTTGTCTGCCAATGAAGCATAGACCATCTCACCTGTTTGTTTATGTAATTCAATTTTGTCCATTTGGTGGATGTCCTTGGCCAGGACCTCAAGATTGGTCCTCAAGTAATCTGAAGGGGACTGTGGCTGCAAAGTAGTTGGCATGAAGTGACTCATGATCATCTTGCCCTCATTTACATCATAGGCAGACATTAGTCGCTGCTGGTTGGTGGGAGCCATTTTCAATAAATGGTTATACAGCTGTATTTTTATGGGGTCACTTCTCCTCTTTATGTCGATGAACTGTTGTTTAATGCTCAGTTCACACTCTCTCTGCTGGCCGGAGGAGCTGACTTCTCCTCCCACTGTCCTCTCTTGTTCCTGTTGGAAGGAACTTGCAGATGCCTCCATACTGGGTAGGCCCATACCCAAAGATTGCCCTATAGGCATATCTTCCTCTGAAAGGGGATTTATCCTGTGCCTTTTCTCACCATGACTTATTGATGTAGTTAAGGGGGTCTCTCTATCCCTTTTTCTGCTTACATCCTCCCTTTGTGGAGTTTGGAGGACTGAGGCTTCATTAACAGCTTCTTGCCTAGGAGGCACCATGTTTTGAGCCTGCTGCTCAGTGAGAATTGGGGACTCAACTGCCCCTTCTTGCTGTGTGGGCTGCTCTTTGTCATGCTGCCCTTCTCTTTGCTGTGATTCCTGTTGTTGCTGTTGCTCTACCTGCTGCTGTACTTCTTGTTGCTATTCCATCTCCTTATCTGCTTGGTCTTCAGTCATGGGAGGTGGTTGCTCTTGTTCCATCTGCTTTTCTTTGCCTTTGCTGGATGTTTGTTGAGTTTCCATGGCAGCTTGCTGATGTATTGTTGAAGAGGAGGCAGCTGCTCCAAGTTGCCTTTGATATGATAAGGAAACCTGTCCACAAGTTTCCAAGTCAGCTTCTTTTCGAGCATTCCTAGCCTCTTTTTCTAGCATCTGTTCTCTAGTAATTGGCTCTTCTAGAGTGCCCTCCTTCCAGCTCAAATAATTGGCATACTTTTCAATATGAGGCAGCCTTACATGTGCATAGTTACCCAATTTGTATTTTATCCTTCTGAGGGTAATAAAATGATTAGGGTCATAGGGTGCCCATTTGAAACTGGTTTGCAGTTTAAAGCCCTCTAGGATCATATCTGCCTCCTTCCATCCCTCCTCTCTTTTGTTATACAGAAAAGGGCCTAGCTGGTTCCTTACCTTCAGCTGCACCTTCTTGTTCCTACTTTGGAAATGGAAGCAGTCTGCATTTCCAAACTGCCTGAAGTATTCTAGGGCAAAAAGTCTCATAGGGACATACCGTGGCAGCCTATAAGGATCCAACTCATAGCCATATACTCTGATTACTATGTGATGTTGGTAAAAATACCAATCACCAATGCTGTATTTTTTGGAGAGATGGAGAATTCTCTGCATGTCATCGGTCAACCTTGGAGGAGGGACGCCATACATCAATGTCATAGCTGGGTGAATAAATAGGTCAATGAATTCACAGTATGTATATGGTGATTCAGAAACATAGTGAAACACCGAAGACCAAAACACAACTGACCTTGGATTCCCCTGTACACTAAGTTTCCTGAGGGGAACGGAGAAGCTGTCTGGTTGATAAAACAAGAATAGATGGTAAATGTAGGATGTGTATCTGAACACCCTTTCCCTTTGCAGATTCATTAGCTGTTCATGAATCTTTTCTGCAATATATGTGGCATAGTCATAGTGTACTGCTGGAGCTTTCCCAGGAGAAAATATGGACAGCATTGCCATGATAATGTTATCAACATCTTCAACTCCCCTGTACCCCAGGACATAGCTGATCAAATCTACCAGCATTCTGCCCAAATCATTCAGATAAGGATATCCAATAGGAGGAGTTCTTATGGTTTCAGAACTTGGTAGTATGAATAACTGATTGATTTTGGTGATCTGGGCACTTGACAAGCTATTCCCCTTCTTGACCAAGTCTATCAAGGAGAGGGGGGCCAATGGTCTTGCAGTGTTAAAACACAGCATCTCATTTATGGCTTCTGGGGTGATATAGAACAACACTGAGCCTGTAGGACTGAGAACAGCTCTTTGGCATGGGTCATAGCACTCCTGGCACCTATGGACCAAGTCTGTAAAGGCATTGATTTGAGGGAGGTTATAAATTGGCAAATTTGAGTCCCAAATCCCTAATATGTCAGCTCCACTAAGGTGTTGGGCTTTCAACTCATTTAGCATGTGAATATTGAATTTAGAATTCATTGGGAAGGCATCCATCATTTGGTAATCTAAATCTCCCAGGGCTTTCCATTCTAACTCCCTTTGAGGAGCATTCAAAGGCTGAATGTTCGGGGCTATTGGTGTTTCCTTGGCTAATAAAGCTCCTGAATTGTATGTGAACTGTTATGAGTGAGCAGAACAAAGCAAAGGAGTTTCTTTACACTGTAAATTTGAAATGTATGGAACAGAGGGTGAATTGAGCAAACAACAATTGAAATACTATTTATAGGATCAATTACAAAGGTAGCAGGACTGACTACAGTACTTCTATGGTGAATTTATGTACTGGAGGTTTCTAGTTCACGACTGCGCGAACTACCCGTGAATTTAGGTGAGTTTTGTCAAATGCAGGCTCTGCAGAAGGTTTAGTGTTCCACCAGTTTGAAATAGGTGCAGGTCACTGAGTAATTGATGGTGAAATCAGTGTTTTTAGGCCTTCTTAAACTGTTTGTTTGCAGAAATACGATAAAACCAGGTACAGGGATTTATCTCGAGAAATACCTTGTGAATGGTCGATAACAGGTTGCAACTGCAGGTACAATGGAAGCGCCGACGGTTTCAGAATCAAATTTGGTAGGTTGGCGCTGGTTTGAACGTAAATAGCATGCAGAAATAGCGACAGTTTCTTTTGGCAAAAGTGGAAAAAACACGATATTTTGGCCAATATATGGATTTTTGGCATATTGGCGCGTTTTTTGGGATGACGTCAGCATGACGTCATCAGGTGGGGTCGAGGTCGGATGACGTCAGCATGACGTCACCGGGTGAGGTGGCAGGCTGTGATTGGTCCGCGGATATGATGAAGTGGCAGACACATCAGCGCGGGGGCGGACCAGAGTGCTGACGCGACGCTGAGGTGGCACTGACGTGGCGATGACGCGAGCATGGGAAAACAGGCGGTAAAGAACAAGGCGGTAATGGTTTTCTCGGACCGCCTACGATACGGCCGTGGTTTTTTTAGAGGCCAACCCAAGAAATTGTGAGGGCGACGCGTGGCGAAGGCCTGAGGTCACCCTCTGACAGTTTCTCGGGCGCTAATCTTCGGACGTCGGGCCCAACCCGATATGCATAATGGCCGTCCGATCAAAGGCACCCGATCGGACGGTTGACGGGTCGCTGAGCAGTGGGGACGATACGGCAGCGGGGAAGTAATAAAATATTATTTTCTCTTGAACGGCGTGCCCAGCGGGACTTTGGGTTTCGGCGGGTTTATATGTTTTTTCAATGTAAAATGAAATATTAATATCACCGCGCCCATACTTTGGATAACAATGAAAAAGTGGGTTTTTGGGCGCCTTTTGCAAATTAAAGCGGGTTATGGGTAAAAAAGGGTTTTTCATATGTTTTTGTTAGCAAATGGGGTGTAATGGGTCAAAAATGGATTCAGAAGGGGGGAGAGGAGTAAGGCTTAGGTTTATCAAAGTGACCAGCTGTCATTTTGATCCTTGACAGAGAACATATGGCTATAATGCCAAGGGGAGGGATATTTATACAATGTTTGGGGGTTTATACACCATGGTGTTATAATACTTAGGGAAAGGGTAACGTAGGGGGTTTATATAATAGAGTTAGGGGTTAATATGGATGAAAGGAGTGGATTAGGGGAGACAATACTAAGTTTATTTGAAAAACACTTAGCTTAAGGAGTAGATCAAAATGAAAAGATTTTTACACAGGAAATGTGGCTTTTAAAAGCATAAGAACCAGCATAAGAACACAAATTCATCCATGAATCTCAACTGATGAGGGGATGTTAGTAATGAATGAAAAAAGGGAAAATTGGGAAGTTAGACATGCTTCTTTGCTTTGCTGCAACCTGATAGAGAAGAAGGATTTTTGAATCCATTGACCTTGCTTTGTGAAATAGGTCAACACACCTTTGATTGTAAGCAATGACACTTCTGCAACCACATCTGCCTACCCATCTATTTGCCTAGAATTTTTTATTTCTTCTTGGAGGGTGCACTTAGGCTTGCAGACCCTTATTTGCCTTTTCTTTTCTCTGGCTTTTTCCCTTCGATTTTCTATCTAATTCTACCCTTATTTCTTCCAATGTCCCAGATTAAGCAGTTGGGAGCCTTACTTTCTCTACCTAAACTACTTGTCTGCCAAGATTAAACAGTTTGGACATACTTCTTTCTCTATTCTACCACTGGAAATTTAAAACATGGCATGATCCAGATTAGGCTGTTGGACCATCCATCAAAATTGAGTCCACATCAAGATATATACACACCTTGTCTCCTTATGGAAATATGGGATCTTTGCATCATCAAAGCAGAGCATATTTGGACCTTTTTATAACCAATCATGAAATATGAAACCTATTGATATAGGTAGCTAACAGATGACACTGATGAGACACCTACTTATGCAAATGCAAAGAGCTTTGATCGCTGATGGAGGGCTGCTAGACCGACTCTAACAAAGGGAATTCTTCGTCCTCTCATGAGCCACTCTCCTTCTACGGGAAAAAGAAGTAGCGGGTTGTGTCTTTGTTCCTCCCTTTGGATTGTGGGTTTTTTGTGGGACTTGGTCATTTATTTGTTTCATGGTGTGCACTTTGCGGACATTCCTCTCTATAGTGGCCTTGCATAATCGATGTATTTGTGGCATGCGGCTTGCTCCATCATTGAGTGTCGGCCCGTGACAACTCCTCTTTGGAGTTTGATTCTTGACCCCATTGACTTTCTCGCTGGAAAGGTTGTTGGGTGTTTTGTACATGGAGGGGTGAAACAGCGGGGTGGGTTCCTTATTATTAGTCTATTTGTCATTTGAAACCTTGTGCCGGGTTGGGAGGTTTTTTACCTCTTAGTAACGTGCTCTAGACACTAGTCTCATCGCGACCCTTGTCTTTTCTAGTGGTCAAGTTTAGGTTGCGATTTATTTGCTTGGTTGTTCGATTGTTGTTTTTTATGTTGTAAAGCTAGAAAGGGTGTTGTGCCATAATGTATGTGGGAGGGTGTGAAGACGTGGGATGCTTTTTGATTGGGTGCCTTATTTGATTTCTTTTTGGTTAGCAGACATCTACTCGACGTGCTATTGAGATTCTCTCTTTTCTTGGGATCTTTGTTTCTTTGGTGTTGTTTTCTTCCCTTCTTCCTTTTGCCCCTAGCTTTGTGGAGAAGAGGTGGGGTTTTTGTGGATTGGTGTTTGGGAAGGACGAAAAGTAGTGCGAGTTCTCAGGGTGGCCACCCTAGTCCTTCTCGATCGTCGTCCCCTGTAGTTCCCCCCTTTTTGCAAAGGCATGAGGTTTGGGAAGCTTGTTCTCTATTTGAGCCTCCCCTTGTGAGCCGGTAGCCATGTTTGATATCTCTTGCCTTGATGTTGTTTTATTCCCTTCTTGCTTTTGGCCCCTAGCTTTACGGAGAAAAGGTGGGATTGTTGTGGATTGGTGTTCAGGAAGGAAGAAAAGCATTGCGAGTTCCGAGGGTGGCCACCCTAGTCCTTCTTGATCGTTGTCCCCTGCAGTTCCCCCATTTTTGTGAAGGCACGGGGTTGGGGAAGCTTGTTCTTTGTTTGAGCCTCCCCTTGTGAGCTGGTAGACACGTTTGATGTCTCTCTTTCTTTCATGTTGTTTTCTTTCCTTCTTCCTTTCACCCACTAGCTTTATGGAGAAAAGGTGGGATTGTTGTGGATTGGTGTTGGGGAAGGATGAAACACAGTGCGAGTTCCTGGGGTGGCCACCCTAGTCCTTCTCAACCGCCATCCCCTACAGTTCCCCCCTTTTGTGAAGGCACATGGTTGGGGAAATCTTGTTCTCTGTTTGATGCCCTCCCCTTGTGAGATGGTAATCACAGTTTATGTCCCTTTCTTTCATGTTGTTTTCTTCCCTTCTTCCTTGTAGCCCCTAGCATTGTTTTGGAATGGTGTTCGGGAAGGACGAAATGCAATGCGAGCTTCTGGGGTGGCCACCCTAGTCCTCCTCGCTCATCGTCCCCTTCAATTCCCCCCTTTTTGTGAAGGCACAGGGCTTGGGAGGCTTGTGCTTTGTTTGAGCCTCCCCTTGTGAGTCGGTAGCCACATTTGATCTCTATTTCTTTCACGTTGTTTTCTTCCCTTCTTCCTTTCAGTCCCTAGCTTTACAGAGAAAAGGGGGAATTGTTATGGACTAGTGTTCGGGAAGGACTAAGAGTAGTGCGAGATCTAGGGGTGGCCACCCTAGTCCTTCTCGATCACTGTTCCATGCATTTCCCCTCTTTTTGAGAGGGGGTGGGGCTCGGGGAGATTGTTCTCTATTTGAGCCTCATCCTGTGGGGGGGTAGGCACCTTTGTTTCTCTTTATTTCATGTGTTTTCCCCCCTTTTGGCCCTTAGCCTTACATTTGTTGTGGGGGGTGCCCCTATTCAGTGTTGTGGTGGATTTTTCGGTAATATGTGGAAACGAATCTCAACAACAGATATCTCGTCTCTTGTTACAATGAATAACGTAGTGAAATGTGATACTTAGTGTGAATTACAGAATCCCATGTATCATCGAGTTTTTGAATGCAATTTTCACTCAAGGCCTCGGTCGAGGGCCCGTCTGTCTAGGCATCGCATCCCATTCAAACGCGCTCCCTAAAATATGTTAGGGAGCAACGGAGCTGGTCATCCATGCCCAATGTGGTGCAGTTGGCTGAAATACCTCAAGCAATGTTTCGTGGCATGTGTTAGTGAGTGGTGATCTTGTCCCCTTGGATGGGCAGTCGGTGTTAGCTGATGCGAGCTTTGTGTGGCATCACTCGAACTTGCTTTGCTCTCTCTCGTCCTCCCATTGGGTAGGGTGGATTTAGCTCCAGATTTGCGACCTCAGCTCAGGCGAGAACACCCGTTGAGTTTAAGCATATAATTAAGCAGAGGAAAAGAAACTTACAAGGATTCCCCTAGTAGTGGCGAGCGAACCGGGGAGAGCCCAACATGAAAATAGGGCAGCAGCTTTACATGAATTGTCGTCTGTAGAAGCGTCCTCAGTGGCAGACTTGGGCCAAGTTCCTTGGAAGGCGGCGCCTGAGAGGGTGATAGCCCCGTTAGGCCAAGACCCTGCCGCATCATGAGGCATTGTCGTTGAGTCAGGTTGTTTGGGAATGCAGACCTAATTGGGTGGTAAATTCTGTCCAAGGCTAAATACGAGCGAGAGACCGATAGCGAACAAGTACCGCGAGGGAAAGATGAAAAGGAATTTGAAAAGAGAGTTAAAGAGTGCTTGAAATTGCTGGGAAAGAAGTGGATGGAGGCTATCGATGCATCTCGGTCGGATGTGGAATGGCTCAGGCTAGTCCACTGCTCGACTTGAGGTGCAAACCAACACAGGCTGTTGCATCATCACAAGCGTGGGTGGATTACTTCCTGTCGGATTGCCAATGTTGTGGTTGAGGAACGAAGCGTGCACCCTTGTGGCAGGCCATGTGCACCTGTGTGCTCGTGGTGTTGGTTGGTGGGCTTTCCGTTCAACCTGTCTTGAAACATAGACCAAGGAATCTAACATGTGTGCGAGTCGGCGAGTTTGAAAACTTGCGAGGCACAAGGAAGCTAACAAGAAAGATCTGCTCTTTGGGGGTGTGCATCGTCGACCAACCTTGAGCTTATGTGAAGGGTTAGAGTGCAAGCACACCTGTTAGGACTTGAAAGATGGTGAACTATGCCTAAGCAGGGCGAAGCCAGAGGAAACTCTGGTGGAGGCTCATAGCGATACTGACGTGAAAATCATTTGTTTGACTTGGGTATAGGGGCAAAAGACTAATCGAACCATCTAGTAGTTGGTTTCCTCCAAAGTTTCCCTCAGGATAGTTGGAGCTCACATGTAAGTTTTATTGGGTAAAGCAAATTATTAGAGGCATTGGGGGCGTAATGCCCTCGACCTATTCTCAAAATGTAAATAGGTAAGAGGGTGCAGCTACTCCATTGAGCCGCACCGTGGAATTGAGACCTCCAAGTGGGCCATTTTTGGTAAGCAGAACTGGTGATGCGGGATGAACCAAAAGTCAAGTTAAGGTGCTGAATTGTGCACTAACCTAGATCCCACAAAGGGTGTTGGTTGATTAAGACAGGAGGAAAGTGGTCATAGAAGTCGAAATCTGCTAAGGAGTGTGTAAAAACTCACCTGCCGAATCAACTAGCCCTGAAAATGGATGGCGTTGAAGCGCGCAACCTATACTCGACCGTTGGAGAAATTTCCTAGATTTGATGAGTAGGAGGATGCGGGGTTTGTTGAGAAACCTCAGGCATGAGCTTGGGTGGATTGGCCCCCAGTGCAGATCTTGGTGGTAGTAGCAAATATTCAAACGAGAAATTTGAAGACTGAAGTGGGTAAGGGTTCTATGTGAACAACACTTGGACATGGGTTAGTCAATCTTAAGAGATGGGGAGGCCTTGTATCAAGGGTTCACTCTGCGCGAGCATCGAAAGAGAATTGGGTTAATATTCCCAAACTGGGACATGGCGGCGGGCAACAACGTTAGGAAATCTGGAGACGTCGTCGGGGGCCGCGAGAAGAGTTATCTTTTCTTTTTAACAGCTTGCCAACCATGGAATCAGTTCACCTGGAGATAGGGTCTAGAAACTGGAAGAGCACCACACGTCTTATGGTGTTCAGTGTGCCCTCGGTGACCCTTGAAAATATGGAGGACCAAGTTCTGTTCGTGCCCAATCATACTCATAACCGCATCAGGTCTCCAAGGTGAACAAACTCTGGTCAATAGAACAATGTAGGTAAGGGAAATCTACAAAACGGATCCGTAACTTCGGGAAAAAGTTTGGCTCTGAGGGTTGGGCCTAAGGGTTTGTGCCCTCAACTCATGGGTTTTTGGTAGTTTGCCCGAGCTACTCTCGCGGTGAGGGCAGGCAGTCGCGTGCCGATTGGGCTACGGGCGTAGAATGCCCCCTACCGGGGGCTTTTCCCTAGGCGTCGAACAGTCGACTCAGTACTGGTATGGACAAGGGGAATCCGACTGTTTAATTAAAACAAAGCATTGTGATGGTCCTTGCGAATGCTGACGTAATGTGATTTCTGCCCAGTGCTCTGAATGTCAAAGTGAAGAAATTCAACTAAGCACGGGTAAACAGCAGGAGTAACTATGACTCTCTTAAGTTAGCCAAATGCCTCGTCATCTAATTAGTGACACGCAGGAATGGATTAACGAGATTCCCACTGTCCCTATCTACTATCTAGTGAAACCACAATGAAGGGAATAGGCTTGGCATAATTAGCGGGGAAAGAAGACCTTGTTGAGCTTGACTCTAGTCCGACTTTGTGAAATGAATTGAGAGGTGTAGAATAAGTGGGAGCCGTTTTCGGTGCAAGTGAAATACCACTACTTTTAACGTTATTTTACTTATTCGATGGGGCGGAGACAGGGCACTGCCCCTGTTTTTGGCCTTAAGGCACATTTCAGTGGGTCGATCCGGGTGGAAAACATTGTTAAGTGGGGAGTTTGGCTGGGGTGACACATCTGTTACAAGATAACGCAGGTGTCCTAAGATGAGCTCAACGAGAACAAAAATCTTGTGTGGAACAAAAGGGTAAAAGCTCATTTGATTTTGATTTTCAGTAAGAATACCAATGGGCATGAGGGTGGCAATATTATCTCGTGCCTTTGCCGTCAAGGGAATTCCTCGTCCTCTCGTGAGACACTCCCCTTCTAAGGGAAAAAGAAGTAGCGGGTTGTGTCTTTGTTCCTCCCTTTGGATTGTGGGTTTTTTGTGGGACTTGGTAATTTCTTTGTTTCGTGGTGTGTGCTTTGTGGATGTCCCTCTCTTTAGTGGCCTTGCTCCATCAATGTATTTGTGGCCAGCGGCTTTCTCTAGCATTGAGTGTCGGTCCGTGACAAATCCTCTATGGAGTTTGATTCTTAACCCCCGTTGACTTTCTCGCTAGAAAGGTTGTGGGGTGTTTTGTACATGGAGGGGTGCAATAGCATGGTGGGTTTCTTATTAGTAGTCTATTTGTCGTTTGAAGCCTTATGCTGGGTTGGGGAGTTGTTTACCTCTCAGTAATGTTCTCCAGACATTGGTCTCATCACTACCCTTGTCTTTTCTAGTGGTGAAGTCTAGGTTGTGATTTATCTGCTTGGTTGTTTTATTGTTGTTTGTTGTGTTGTAAAGCTAGAAAGGGTGTTGTGTCGTAATGTATGTGGGAGGGTGTGATGAGGTGGGATTTTTTTTTATTGGGTGCTTTGTTTGATTTCTTTTTGGTTAGTGGACATCTACTCGGTGTGCTATTGAGCTTCTCTATTTTCTTGGGATCTTTGTTTCTTTGGAGTTTTTTTCTTCCCTTCTTCCTTTTGCCCCTAGCTTTGTGGAGAAGAGGTGGGATTGTTGTGGATTGGTGTTTGGGAAGGACGAAAGGCAGTGCGAGTTCCTGGGGTGGCCACCCTAGTCCTTCTTGATCGCCGTCCCCTGCAGTTCCCCCCTTTTTGCAGAGGCATAGGGTTTGGGATGCTTGTTATTTGTTTGAGCCTCCCCTTGTGAGCCAGTAGCCACATTTGATATCTCTTGCTTTCATGTTGTTTTCTTCACTTCTTGCTTTTTGGCCCCTAGCTTTATGGAGAAAAGGTGGGATTGTTGTGGATTGGTGTTCAGGAAGGACGAAAAGCAGTGCGAGTTCTGTGGGTGGCCACCCTAGTCCTTCTTGATCATTGTCCCTGACAGTTCCCCCCTTTCTGCAAAGGCACAGGGTTGGGGAAGCTTGTTCTCTGTTTGAGCCTTCCCTTGTGAGCTGGTAGAAACGTTTGATATCTCTCTTTATTTCATGTTGTTTTCTTCCCTTCTTCCTTTCGGCCCCTAGCTTTACGAAGAAAAGGTGGAATTGTTGTGTATTGGTGTTTGGCAAGGAAAAAATGCAGTGCGAGTTCCTGGGGTGGCCACCCTAGTCCTTCTCGATCGCCGTCCCCTACAGTTCCCCCCTTTTTGTGAAGGCACGGGATTGGGGAATCTTGTTCTCTGTTTGAAGCCTCCCATTGTGAGCCGGTAAGCATGGTTGATGCCACTTTCTTTCATGCTATTTTCTTCCCTTCTTCCTTCTAGCCCCTAGCTTTACGGAGATTCAAAGGTGGCATTGTTTTGGATTGGTGTTTGGGAAGGACGAAACCTAGTGCGAGCTCTTGGGGTTGCCACCCTAGTCCTTCTCAATCATCATCCCCTTCAATTCACTCCTTTTTGCGAAGGCACGGGGCTTGGGAGGCTTGTGATTTGCTTGAGCCTCCCCTTGTGAGTCGGTAGGCACGTTTGATCTCTATTATTTCACCTTGTTTTCTCCCCTTCTTCCTTTCGGTCCCTAGCTTTATGGAGAAAATGGGGAATTGTTGTGGACTAGTGTTTGGGAAGGACTAAAAGTAGTACGGGCTCCACGGGTGGCCGCCCTAGTCCTTCTCTAAGTTCTTGGACTTGTATGAGTTGTTGTGGTGTGGCTCCTTGGCTCGTCATGGTCCCCTTGTGTCCCTCCAAATGATACCAGTGACATGTTTTCTTTCCATGTGAAAGGTGGGTTGGTAATCGAGTTGTGTTTTCAGGTTTGCTTGAACGATGGCCTTGGGTTGTTTGTAAGGTGGCCGATTTTCATCTTCTATCCATCCCCACTTGGTAGCACATGAGTGGTAATGTTGGCCATGCTCGTCTTGGGAGGCATATGTGAACAATTCCCCTTCTTCTCTCTAAGTTCTTGGAGTTGTATGGGCTATTGTGGTGTGGCTCCCTGGCTCGTCCTGGTCCCTTCGTGCCCATCCAAATGATACAAGTGACAGGTTTTCTTTTTGTGTGAAAGGTGGGTTGGTAATTGAGTTGTGCTTTTGGGTTTCCTTGAACGATGGCCTTGGATCATTTTTAGGGTGGCCGATTTTCATCTTCTCTCCATCCCCCACTCGGTAGCACATGAGCGGTAATGTTGGCCATGCTCGTCCCGGGAGGCATATGTGAAAAATTCCACTTCTACTCTCTAAGTTATTGGAGTTGTATGGGTTGTTGTGGTGTGGCTCCCTGACTCATCTTGGTCCCTCGTGCCCATCCAAATGATACAAGTGATAGGTTTTCTTTCTTTGTGAAAGGTGGGTTGGTAATTGAGTTGTTTTGTTAGGTTTGCCCAAACGATGGCCTTGGGTCTTTTGTAGGGTGGTCGATTTTCATCTTCTCTCCATTCCCACTCAGTAGCACATGAGCGGTAATGTTGGCCATGCTCATCCCCGTCCCTTTTGCCCATTCGAATGATAAAATTGTTAAAAGTTTGCTCGACACTCCTTTGATCCTTCGTTGTTGTGCTCCCAGATGGAAGCTGCAAAACTTTGTCGTGCCTATGTCGCTATCGTGCCCCTCGGTTGTTGCGAATAGAAAATTTTGATTGGGCTGGGCAACCATGTGTGGCTCCATTGAAATTGGCTCCTCGTTATATTGTTCACCTCCTCCCTATTTGGTGGGGAGGGTTTTTCTTTTCATGTGAAAGGTGGGTTGGTAGTTGAGTTGGTTTTTTGGGTTTGCCTCAAGAATGGTCTTGTGTCGTTTGTAGGGTGGCCGATTTTCATCTTCTCTCCATACCCACTCGGTAGTTCATGAGCGGTAATGTTGGCTGTGCTTGTCCTAGGAGGCATATGTGAAAAATTCCCCTTCTACTCTAAGTTCTCGAAGTTGTATGGGTTGTTGTGTTGTGGCTCCCTATGACAGCTAGCCTCTTCATTGTTTGGTTGTTTATGGTGATGGTTTCTTGTGCTTGTACTCTTTCTGTGTTGGCATTTTCGATTGAGATGCATACATTTAAGAGGGATGTGGAAGGGTTTTGGTTCTAAACCACCCACCGTCCCTCTTGCTTGCTTTTTTTGTCGGGCGATGTGAGGCGCTATTCTCCTTATTGTAAAGTTAAGGGTTGGCATTCCTTTCAAAGGCTTTGAGGTTCCGTTGGCTTTGAGGTTTTGATAGATGTGTTGGCCCATATGTTTGATCGAGTGGTCGGCTTTTTCCTTGCATCTTGCATGCGTGGTAGGCTTTTTCGGTTGGAAATGTTAAGTCACAACGTTTATGGGCATTTGTTGTTCCAATTGTGTATGCGCTTGTGGTCCAATGGGGAGGAGGCTTGCTACGTAAATGGTGGGGGCTATCTGGAAGAAGGATTTCGAGGTGGAACGCTTCGACCTCCCTCCTTTGCATGGAGGTGTCTATAGGGGAAAATTATTCATTGTCGAGTTGGTAAAGCTTGGGGAAATCTCCTAGGTTGCCTGTACATAGGGTGCATGGGGTGTGCAGCTGCCTGATCCCTCCTCCTGTTTGAATATGTTCTTGTATTGTGTAGCGAACCTCTTAATTTGAATTTATTTCCTTCTTTTACCTTCACATCATGGTTTCCGCATGTGGTCGAGTGATCAAGGTCCACCGTTGCTGCTGTCCAGGTGGACTACTAGGTGGCCTTGGTGTGTGGTGGGGAGGGTTCGGGGGCATTTCTAAGAGAGGTTGTGGGCTCAGTTGGTCTTGTTTTATTTCCTTTCATTTCCTTTGCATTGAGGCTACTGCAAGTGATCATGTGATTAAGGTCCATCATTGTTGTTGTCCGGGTGGACTTCTAAGCGGCCTCTATGCTGGAAGGGGAGAGTTGGGGGGCATTTGTTATTTTAATTGTTTATGCACTCGTGGTCCAATGGGGAGGAGGCTTGCTACATCAATAGTGGGGGCTATATGGAAGAAGGATTTTGAGGTGGAATGCTTCGACCTCCCTCCTTTGTGTGGAGGTGGCCATAGGGGAAAATTATTCATTGTTGAGTTGGTAAAGCTATGGGAAATCTCTTAGGTTGCCTGTACGTAGGGTGCATGGGGTGCAGAGCTACCCGATCCCTCCTCCTATTTGGATATGTTCTTGTATTGTGTAGCGAGCCTCTTGATTTGCATTTATTTCCTTCCTTTGCATTCACATCGTGGTTGCCGCAGGCAGTCAAGTGATCGAGGTCCACCGTTGCTACTGTCTGGGTGGAATCCTAGGTGGCCTCGGTGCACGACGGGGAGAGTCAGGGGGCATTTCTAAAAGAGGTTGTGGGCTCGGTTGGTCTTGTTTTATTTCCTTCTGTTTCCTTTACATTGAGGTTGCCGCAGGCAATCATGTGATTGAGGTCCATTGTTGCTGCTATCCGGGTGGACTCCTAGGTGGCCTTTGTGTGGGGAGGGGAGGGTTGGGGGGTATTTGTTGTTTCAATTGTGTATGCGCTCATGGTCCAATGGGGAGGAGTCTTGCTACGTCGATGGTGGGGGATATATGGAAGAAGGATTTCAAGGTGGAATGCTTCGACCTCCCTCTTTTGCATGGAGGTGGCCGTAGTGGAAAATTATTCATTCTCGAGGTTGTAAAGCTGTGGGAAATCTCCTAGGTTGCCTGTAAGTAGGATGCGTGGCGTGCGGAGCTGCCCGATCCCTCCTCCTGTTTGGATATGTTCTTGTATTGTGTGGCGAGCCTCTTGATTTGCATTTATTTCCTTCCTTTGCCTTTGCATCATGGTTGCCGCAAGAGGTCAAGTGATCGAGGTTGACCATTGTTGCTGTCTGGGTGGAATCCTAGGTGGCCTTGGTGCACGGTGGGGAGGGTCAGGGGAATTTCTAAGAGTGGGTGTGGGCTCGGTTGGTCTTGTTTTATTTCCTTCTGTTTCCTTTGCATTGAGGCTACCGCGGGCGATCATGTGTTCGAGGTCCATCATTGATGCTGTCTGGGTGGACTCCTAGGTGGCCTCTGTGTAGGGAGGGGAGGGTTGGGGGACATTTATAAGGGAGGTTGCGGGCTCGGTTTGTCTTGTATTATTTCCTTCCCTTGCTTTTGTGTCGAGGTTACCACAGGCGATCATCCAATCGAGGCCCACTGTTGTTGCTGTCCGGGTGGACTCCTAGGTGGCATCGTTGCATTGCGGGGATGTTTGTATGGTCTCTCTATGATAGGATTTGTGGTTGGTCATCCTCTTTTTATTTCCTTCCTTTTCCTTCGAATCGAGGCTACCACAGGCAATCAGGACATTAAGGTCCATTGTCGCTGCTATCTGGGTGGATTCCTAGGTGGCCTCGGTGCGGCGCGAGGAGGTTTGGTGCTCATTTATAATATAGAGGTTTCGTGGTTGGTCATTCTCTATTTGTTTCCTTTGCATCGAGGTTGCCGCAGGCGATCAGGAGATCGAGGTCCATCATTTCTGCTATCCGGGTGGACTCCTAGGTGGCCTCGATGCGGGGAATGGAGGCTTTTGGAGGCATTGTTTCTAAGGGAGTGGGTGAGTGATCGCTTGTTTTCTTGTTGGTTGGGGCGTGGTTTCAAACTTTGGAGTGGGCTTGGTGCGTTGTGGCTTGGCATGTCTACCCATTTTTTCGCCATGTCCTTGGCATGTTGCATGTGCTTCCTTCTTGGGATGCAAGAGGTGCAAGGCATAAAAGTTTTACATGATATTTTGACACGTCTTTGACTTGATGGGTGTTCAGGTTGGCTCTTGGTAAGAGAGTGCCTGAAATTCCCTTTGAAGTGGGAGGGTGCTACCAGGTTGATCCTGCTAGTAGTCATATGCTTGTCTCAAAGATTAGGCCATGCATGTCTAAGTATGAACTAATTCAGACTGTGAAACTGCGGATGGCTCATTAAATCAGTTATAGTTTTTTTGATGGTACCATACTACTCGGATAATAGTAGTAATTCTAGAGCTAATACATGCACCAAGTCCTGAATCTTTGGAAGGGATGCATTTTTTAGATTAAAGGCTGGCGCGGGCTTGCTTGCTTCTCTAGTGAATCATGATAACTCGACGGATCGCACAACCCTTGTGCTGGCGATACTTCATTCAAGTTTCTTCCCTATCAACTTTCGATGGTAGGATAGAGGCCTACCATGGTGGTGATGGGTGATAGAGAATTAGAGTTCGATTATGGAGAGGGAGACTGAGAAATGGCTACCACATCCAAGGAAGGCAGCAAGCACGCAAATTACCCAATCCTGACATGGGGAGGTAGTGACAATAAATAACAATAATGTGCTCATCGATTCTGGTAATTGGAATGAGTACAATATAAATCCCTTAACGAGGATCCATTGGAGGGAAAGTCTGGTGCCAACAGCCGCGGTAATTCTAGCTCCAATAGTGTATATTTAAGTTGTTGCAGTTAAAAAGCTCGTAGTTGGATCTTGGGTTGTAAAGGTCAGTCCGCCTACTCGATGTGCACCTGCCCTTTCGTCCCTTTTTTTGGTGGTGTGCTCCTTTCCTTAATTGGCTGGGTCGCAGCTTCGATGCTATTACTTTGAAAAAATTAGATTGCTCAAAGTAAGCTTATGATCTGAATACATTAGCATGGAATAATGTGATAGGAGTCTAGTCCTACTATGTTGGACTTCGGGATCAGAGTAATGATTAATAGGGACTGTCGGGGGCATTCGTATTTCATTTTCAGAAGTGAAATTCTTGGATTTATGAAAGACGGACCACTTTGAAAGCATTTGCCAAGGATGTTTTCATTAATCAAGAATGAAATTTGGGGGCTCGAAGACGATCAGATACCATCCTAGTCTCAACCATAAACGATGCCGACCAGGGATCGATGGATGTTGCTCTAAGGACTCCTCCAACACCTTTTGATAAATCAAAGTGTTTGGGTTCCGGGGGGAGTATGGTCACAACACTGAAACTTAAAGGAATTGATAGAAGGGCACCCCCAGGAGTGGAGCCCGCAGCTTAACTTGACTCAACACGGGGAAACTTACCAGGTCCAGACATAGTAAGGATTGACATATTGAGAGCTCTTTCTTGATTCTATGGGTGGTGGTGCATGGCTGTTCTTAGTTGATGGAGTGATTTTTTTGGTTAATTCCGATAACGAACGAGACCTCAACCTGCTAACTTGCTACGTGGAGGTTCCCCTTCACGACCAGCTTCTTAGAGGGACTATGGCTATTTAGGCCATGAAAGTTTGAGGCAATAACAGGAATGTGATGCCCTTAGATGTTCTGGGCCACATGCATGCTACATTGATGCAGCCAACAAGTTTTTCTTCCTGGTTCGAGAGGATCAGGAAATCTTCTCAAATTGCATCGTGATGGGGATAAACCATTGCAATTATTGGTCTTCAATGAGGAATTCCTAGTAAGCATGTGTCATCAACTCATGTTGACTACGTCCCTGCCCTTTGTACACACCGATCTTCACTCCTACCGATTGAATGATCCGGTGAAGTGTTCAGATTGCGTCGACGATGGTGGTTTTCCGCCGTTTACGTCATGAGAAGTTCAATGAACCTTATCATTTAGAGGAAGGAGAAGTCGTAACAAGGTTACTGTAGGTGAACCTGTAGTAGGATAATTGATAGTAGGGGTTTTCTTTTTTGGTTTCGGCTGGTTTGGTTTCGATTGGAATGTGGGACTGTGTGGTGTGTCTCTAGGGGAGTGGGTTTGGTGTTCGGCGGTAACATTGTTGGCTGCTTGTCTTGAGGTAACACTTGTTTTTTCGTGTGTGCTTGCATGCCATGCTTGTGCTTGTCCCACCCATCCTTTGTTTTTCTTTCCCCCAATGTGTTTCTACAGGGGGTTCGGAAGCTTGTTTCTTGGGAGCCCTTTTGACGATCTGTTTGGCCGGGCATGGTTGCTGCAGTTGAGGTGCTTGGGAAATATGATGGATAAATTTAGACTCATTCGTAGCGGCGGTGCTCGGTATTTTGTTCATTGGAAGGCATGGGCCAAGGGTGCAGGCTTCCATAGTTGGTTCTCTCAAAAAGGCGACGGTGGTTGATGTGTTGCCTAGGTGAGATTTTTTGCTGGTGGTTGGGTCAAGGGAGTGGTCGCGTGCGCGCCTGGTACCTCAAACCTTCCATGAGGAGAAATTGTCAGGGTGGGGTCAGTATGGGATGGATGAAGAGCGATTCAACCCGTTGGGTTGGCCACCCTTGTCCCTCTCGACTGTTCCTTGACATGCCCTTGCGGAAGGGTTGGGTGTCCAGGTAATGAAAAACCCCTCCCTCGGTCTAGGCTCCATTAAGATTGCAATTTTCCCAACCAATGGGCATGAGGGTGGTAATCTTATCTTGTGCCTTTTCCATTGAGGGAATTCCTTGTCCTCTAATGAGCCACTCCCCTTCTAAGGGAAAAGGAAGTAGAGGGTTGTGTCTTTGTTCCTCCCATTGGATTATGGGTTTTTTTGTGGGACTTGGTCTGTTGTGGAGCTAAATCCTCTCTGCGGACAGAGGCGATCCCTACTAGCCTAGACCGGGTCTAGGAACAATCATACAATGCTATCACGCAAGTTCTTAATTGCAAATAAAGAGCGGATGGTGAGGACCTACTTGGATTCCAATGCTAATATTCGTAGAAGAGATGTTGCCCTTGTTCCTTTGCCTCGGCCGGTCACGATCCCCACGATCTCCGTGGTTGGACACCTGCACATGCAAAGAACAACACGAATAGAAGCATAAAATCTAGTAGATGCAATTATATATCAGTTAGAAAAGATATAACTCAACATAAAAAATAAGACAATGAGAGTGGAACCATAATGATAGTCATCTATTATTAATAAATAACAAAGAAGAATACAACCATTGTTCTGATGTCAAATCCTCCTTTAGCTAGGTAGTCAGCTACACAATTCTTGCAAAGATTGTTGGGATGAGGAACAAGCCCCTCTCTCTTTGGGTGACAAGAATCTCCTTACTTAGATTTGGCCTTATGGGTGCAAAGAAGGCTCTTGCAGCTTCAAACTCTCTATCACTATGCTGGAACTAGAACTACTGTAACTAGCTTGCTCAAGGCATAGAGGCAAGCTTTTATAGATAGAGAAGAAAGAGATAGGATCAACCACATTATTCATGGGATTGGCTTTATCACTTGGAAACTTCCATGAAAGGTGGCAAACCACTTTCCCTTCTATGGAGATTCGAAGCCAAACCATCCTAGATCAACATAGATTCAGTTGGTGAATGGGTTGAAGAGAACCTTCGGAAGCTTGTTGGTTAAAAACTTTACTCAATTCGGTTGGCGCGAGTGCGACTCTAGGACAGAGCGCCAATGGCGCGCCCTTTTTAGAGGATTTCCCTCATTGGCGCGGGCAGTAAACTGTGGACCCGCGCTAATGCAAAAAGTGCTGTTTTCATGGATATTTTGCAGGAGATGTCTTCAGGGCAAATGAAGTTCATACTTAGAGGAATATGATGCAAGTGGTTTCAGGTCATGTCACTTCTCACAGGTCCCGGAATGAGTCCTCCAGTGTGCGGGTGAGGGGGTAATAGGGACGGTGACAAACGGTGACAAATTGCTGTGTAACAGATGCCCCCTAAAGCATGAGGCCCAAGAAAGAGAGGGGTGAAATGATTTACAAGAACATGCGTGACTGAAAACACGGCCGTCTGAGAACCTGCGTAAAGAAGTACAACTGATAGCTCAAGTACATGATATATGCGGTATGGGCGCAACCATCCAGAAAAGAGTACATAATAATCTAGATCCAAGGTATGGGCACAACCATCCAGTGAGGATCGATATAGAGACTCAGGCATGGTCACAGCCATCTAGTGAATGAGTCATGTAATGAACATAATGATCCACAAATCGCAACCTAGATTCCAACAGACAAAGTCCAGGGTCTTGTGCCCCATCTCGACCCGAACAGAGTACAAGTTCAGGCATGCGAATACATGAGTTGAAGTCAAACATGCATGAACATCGTCTGATTACCAGTCAATGATGAAAAATATTAACAGACGTGAGAGGCACCACCAATAATGACAATGGCCCTCAAGGTACTAGAGGTACAATCTACGGCGTGAGAATAAATGAGTTGGCGTCGAACACTGGTAGAATCATTCAATTAGAGGCTAATGATGAAAACCTCTCGTTGAACACGAAGAACCTGCCATTGAGGCATGCAGGATCCAAGGCACCAGAAGGGAGTCTCTAGATCAGCTTCCTTGATAATGAGCTGAAGTCGACAGGAAGTGACCTTGATCAAAGGTGTGCCATAGTGTTTCCCACATCAGTGACACGAGACAGAGGAAGAATGTTGTGGTGAATCAAAATTATGTGAGGTATCAGAGGAGGTTATACTGCTGCAGAGGTCAACTTCTCTCAAACATATCGGCGACACGACAATGGAATTGGCAGTATTTGACATCAAAATGAGCAGAGGTCATGGTGACAAGGCAATGCGTAGATGAGAGGTCAAGTAGGATAACAAAAACCCACGGAGGCAAGTGTAAAAACAAGATGAGATGTTCCCACCCAGACACGAATGCAGACTAGTGCCATGTTCAAGAGCAACACACTGCCGACACGACAATAATTATGGGTCCATTTTCCCCACCTTTTTTGGCGAGTACCCTAGTTATTTTTGACAAGCTTGACGGGGATAGCATATGCTTGTGAGCGTCATTTCGACGGAACCCGATGTCATTAAGTTTTAACGAGTTTGACAAAGGAAGAACTCGACGTCTTTTCCTGTTTAGAGAGTCTGAAAAGACAGCAGAAAAGAGAACTCCAGGGGGGTCCTTTTTCGTAAAGTTGTGTCTCCTGAGCCCAAAAATGTATAAAGCAATGCTCGAAAGAGCCACCCGACCATTACGATTGAGGAGTACTTTTCATTTATAGTGACATCGATCTGAAAAAGTAGAAAAGTGATCAACATCACGTCGTTTCGTAACCATTAACGAACCGAAAACGACAAGGGTCCGATGATCTTTTCATTTTTACACGGTCGGAAAAGGGTTTAAAGACGACCGCCTCTTATTAACTTTTAACGAGTCAAGAGGGGTAACTCGGAAATCTTTTCACTTTTAACGAGTCAGAAAAGAGCTGAAAGATGACTCCACAGTGACTTTTTCGTGTATTTACCGAGTCCGAAAAAGTATAAAATACAACTCGCTTCACCATCAAAGTTGCAAAAAGGACCTGTCATAGCATCAAAAGCAAGCGTAAAATCCATTTTCGACCAAAAGTATATTAAAATACTCAAAAACCCACTTTGTAAACCTAATTACAAGTCAAAAAGTCTATAAATATGGTGAAAATGTAAAAAATAAAATTACTTTTACTTTTTACCTCTTGCATAGTAGTAGTGGTCCATTTGGGGTGCAAACTTCGAGCAGCAATTACCGCCAACCCAGGCAACCATTTGAGATTCCACTAGTTCCAGGTAAGAGGCGCTTCCTTTAGCTCCATTTCCATACTCTTTTTATGCATTTTGTTTCTTAATTGAGCCTCTGCAACAGGGATTTTAAAATTTAGGGTTGCGCCCCATTGGCGCGGGTATCAAGCATGGGTCCGCGCCAATGGGGTGATTTTCCCAAAGGTGCCGCGCCATTGGCGCGACCTAACTTTTTACTTAAATTTTCCCATCATTTTCGAAATTTGTCTGGTTTGTAAGCCTACCAGGGTTTCAATAATGATCTATTCATCCTTGTGGGTGCAGGAAACAAGCAAAAATGGTGGTGGAATGGAAAGAACGGGAGCATGATGCTGTAGATGCCTTGGCCATAGCGGATGAGGGATGTATGAACGCTCTGAGAGACTGTGGTCTCAAGAAATTCTTCCTAACCTCTTATGCGAGCTCAACCGGAGCTATTACAGTTCATAGTGGATGCTTGGGATGTTGATGACCAAGTATTTCGGTTACGGGATCAAACCTTAGAGCTGGATGTATCTGATGTGTACTTCATTACTGGGCTGTCATGGAGAGGAGCGAGCCCCATTTTGACCGGAAGCAGGCCTTCCGGAGAGAAAATAGGTGAAGTGAAGGCCCGAGTGTGTCCAGAGGCACAATTTGGGAAAAATAGTGCCAAGGTGGATATCGCCACCATCCATGATTTGGTTCTTAAGGTGATACTGTTCACCATCACACGTGCAGCTGGGGTACAGGCTTCCCATGAGGCAAGCAAGAATCATCTGTTACTGGCGACAGAATGTCTCAGCCCCACCATTTTTGACTGGGCTACAGCGGTGACTACAAATATCAAAAGGCAGCTTACAAAGTGTAAGCGCGGGGGAGTGAAACAGTTCGGGTATGGCTCGATTGTGGTGTCGTTCTATTTTTGATGTATGATCTTCTCTTTTTGATGTTTTTATGTATTTTCATTTTCATTTTTTGTCAATACATGCATGTTCTGATGACAGTTGTATGTATATGTAGATGTGGGCCCAGAGCGACCAGCCGGCTTGTCTCCTATAGCGCGGAGGGGCCAACCCGCTGCTGATCCTCAGGCAAGGGGTGCCGTGGGGGAAGAGCTGGTGCAGAATCTCAAGGGACTTACCCAAGGGATTCCAGGTTACACGAGATTGGTGGACGTGCCTTTTGCATACCAGAGGCACACAGTGGGGGTGCCGTCCCACATCCATCGTCTGTTGAGACGCTTGGTGTGCGCGGTGACGTGCTATCATGAGCACCACCACGATTAGACTTATAGGCTTTCTTCATGCATATTTTTTGAGGGACATGTTGTCCGAGGATGTATCAGGATGAACATGTATTATTTTTTGGACTTATGTAATGCACGCGGTGCAAAACTTTATGACACACATATTTATATACATATGCCTATGGTTTATTATTGTGCTTTTATGTGCTTACTTGTATAATGTTTTGATTATAAATTACGCAAATGTCTATCTAATACATGATTAGCCAATGCATTAGATAATGTGTTTAATCGTCTTGGAATATGCTGATATGTGATAAAATCAAAATTCCTTTCTAACAATTTAACACGTAAGTACAACCTTAAAATGTGACAGTCTCTGACGGAATATCGCCCATTGAGCTGATGGACGACAAGTTGAGAGTCTAGGTTAACAAGCAATGTACGAATACCGAGATTAATTGCCTCGGCTAATAATTCAATAACAACACTATATTTAGCAACATTGTTTGTAGTACAGCCTAAACACACACCTTGAAGATCTATCAACTCACCGTGAGGATCGTAGATCACCCACGCCACAGAGGACAAATTACGAGTGCTGCGGCAGGCACCATCAGCGAAACCAATGTAAGGTGCACCCGACATCTGCACAAGAAGCAAAAAGACACAATAAGGGACAATCATGCTTTCACACCAAACCGAAAACATGAAAACTCACACACACACACGCATGTACAAATCGAAGCGCATGAATCATGCATAGTACTTTTTCAAGTACAACCCATTGCGGGGCTTATCAAGAGGATTACCTTCATAGTCAACTAGCTCGTATGCTCCTTTTTGCAACACTCTCTTTACAATGTAAGGGCCTAGCCACATGGGCTCGAGTTTTCCTGCCCCCAGCTTGTCATTTGCTTGGTCGTATAGCAGGACTAGATCTCCCTCAACAAAAGAATGAGGATGAATGGTATGGTCAAAATGAGTTTTGACTCTCTTCTTTTGAGCTTCGATGGCTAGAGAGGCTAAGCGACGGGTCTCGTCTAACCGTTCTAGATAAAGAAGCCATTCCTCTGCCAGAGTCGTGTTGGGAAGCAACTCGACGGCTATTTTTAAAGAAGGAATTTCACATTCTATAGGAAGGGTAGCCTCCAGTCCGTAAACTAGTTGAAATGGAGTGAAACCGGTGGCATCCTTCACAGAGGTTCGGTAGGCCCATAAGGCGGGAAACAACATCAGATGCCAATTAGACTTATGCATGTCAACAGTGCGTTGAAGCATCGTAACCAAAATCTTGTTAACGGCTTCAACCTGGCCGTTAGACTGAGGATAGTACGGGGTTGAACTATCATGCCGTAAGCCTAGTTAGGTTGTCAGCTCGGTCATCATGTGATTACGGAATTCTTTCTGTGATATGTGACGATGGCCTGTGGAACTCCGAACCGCGAAATAACATGATTGAACAGAAACTGCGCCGCTGTATGACCGTCTTCATTCAATGTGGGCATCGCCTCGGCCCATTTTGTAAAGTAATCGAGGACAACGATGATAAACCCATGCCCCCCGTCCGAGCGAGGCTTACATGTTGTATAATCAATGCCCCATTTTGCAAAAGGGCCTACGGTCACTACAGGGTGCAGCGGGGCTGGTGGGGCGCGCATCTTCCACTTGTAAATCTGGCATGCATGACATGAGCGGACAGCAAGAATGCAATCCTTAAAAATGGATGGCCAGAAATAACTAGCACGAAGGATTTTTTGAGTTGTGGCATATCCGGACATGTGGCCACCACAGGTGCCAGAGTGGCAGTCGTTCAGGACTCTCTCAACTTCCTCGAGGGTAAGACATCAGTGGAGAACGGAGTCGAAGCCGATACGGTACAGGGTGTCCCCTATGATACGATAGGGTTGAGATTGATGGCGGATCCGCCGCTGAGCATCTTTGGATACAGCGGGGCGGAAAGAGGACATTTGTAAATAAACGATAATATCCCCATACCAAGGATCGAGGGTGCTGATCAGAAAAAGAGTTTGGTCCGGGATATGATCTTCTGAAGGAGAGGGTGCAGAAGGAGACGACAACGAACAGAGTAACTCAGCAAAGACCAGAGACTTCTTAGACTTGGCAGTAGTAAATTCCAAGTCAAACTCTTGGAGGATTATGATCCATTTTGAGTATTTGCCCCCCAGCACTTGACGTGACAAAATGTACGTCATCGGGTTGCAGTCAGAAATCACGGTCGTGGTGCGCAACAGGATATAATGCCAGAAACATTGGACGACATAAACAGCGGCCAATGCCAACTTCTCGACATAAGCGTATCGAGTTTCCGTATCCAGGAGGTTGCGGCTGAGATAATATATGAAATCCTCATTGCCATCATCATCGTCTTGCACGAGAACCATGCCGATAGTGGTATCGGCAGCGGCTAGATACAGAGTATAATCACGGTGGTAGTTCGGGGGTCGCAATAATGGAGCAGATACAAGGAGGTCCTTGAGTCGCTCGAAAGACTCCTGAGCGATAGCATCCCAATGGAAGGGTGTGTCTCGCTTCAACAACCGTGTGAAACCCTTGGCCACCTCGGCATAGTTCGGAATGAATCGTCTTAAGAAATTTGCTTTACCCTACAAACTCTGCATGATCCAGGTGGATGTTGGTGGCCACCCACCAACCCATTTGGACCCCCACAACTGTCTCTTTCAGTCTTTTTAGTTTCCTAAATTGTAGCACAGTTTACTATTTTTAGCAGTTTTTCGGGTCCTGAACTTCCGGAGCCGTTTTGAGACCCTAAACGACGTTTTTTTGGGATTCTGGGGCAACATGGGTCCATGGACCGATGTTGCCTCCCAAAGTGGTAGTACTCGGATAGATCTTTCTAACGAGCTATCGTGCGCGTCAAACGGAGATCGTATGCCAAAGTTACGACCCTGGGAAATTGATGTACCAATTTACCCAAACGGGGCCCACAATTTGGCGTTTCATCTTCTAGGGCTAGGTTTCGGGATGTGAAGGGTTTTCCATTGTTTCTCAACAATAAATAGGCCTTCGAGCCTCATTGTAATACAGTTTGAAACAGTTCAGAGGCATGTAGCCGCCACATCTCTTCTCAGAGATAAGCTACCATCGCCCTAGCTGATTTCTTCCCATTTCTGGTTGTAAGCATATTTCAGTATTTTCCATTAATGAAATGAAGCATTATTTCCGCTGCATCTATGTGTTTATGGTTATTGCATCTCTGTATTTATGGTTATCTCTGTAATCTATTGCGTTCCTGTTTAAATCCGGATCACTGCAACTGCTGCAAAGAAGCAGGGGGAGGAAGGTTCAAAATAGCTTCGAATTTGAGGGGGTCCAGATGGATGCCCTCTCGGGAGACGATAAACCCGAGTAGTCGGCCTGATTCAACGCAGAAGACACATTTATGAGGATTGAGCCTGATACGGTAGTGTCGACAGCGGAGAAAATTTTCACGAAGATGGGAAGGATGGTCCTGACGCTTGACTGACTGAGCTGGAAGATCATCCAGGTACGGCTATACAATGTGACGAATGTCATGAAAGGCATAAGACATTGCACGTTGGAAGGTAGCACCGACATTCTTTAAACCGAAAGGGAGCTTCTTATAGGCAAAAGTGCCCCAAGTACAGATAAAAGCCGTCTTATGTTGATCAACGGGCGCAATATTGATCTGGTTATACCCAGAAAAACCGTCCATAAACGAGTAGATTTTGCTTCATGCACATTCATCAATAAGTTGATCGATGAAAGGTGTGGGGAAGTTATCCTTAGGACAGGCGCGATTAATGTCACGATAATCAACATAGACTCGAATAGTACCTTGCTTTTTGTTCACAGGGACTATATTAGAAACCCAATCCGTGAGTGGAATGGGGTAAATGAAACCAGCCATGAGAAGCTTTTCGACTTCTGCTTTAATGGTTGCGGCCTTTCGGGGGTGCACAGGGCATAGGCATTGACGAACAGGCTTAGCACCTGGATACGTAGGTATCTCGTGCACGACTATGCTAGGGTCGATGCCGGACAACTCTTCGTAGGACCAAGAGAAGACATCACGAAATTCGCGAAATAAATTGGTGTAAAGTTTAACTTCTTCTGGAGTGCAATTGACCCCAATATGAATATGCTCGACAATCCCTGGTTGCACAGAGATGTCGATGGGTTGGGTTTGCGTAATGTTTCCCATATTGCCCTCAGAAGACACTTGGTAAATCTGAATAGGTGCTTGAAGGGGCTGGAATGGGATACACGAAGTAAACCATTCGAGACATGCGATCATTTCCTGATGGGCGGGGAGAAACGAGGAACGGTGGTGATGATCTGACCAAGGGGGCTCCTCAAGAGACATGGTCTCTATGATGGCTTCATCGGAAGGAAAGATTTCCTTTAATGGATCCGAAGTAGCATCATCTCCAAGCCAAGGGAAATGAGCATATGAGTAGGGAACACTGCGTATAAGAGCAGGTTCGGGAGGGGGAGCCGATGCAGCAATGATTTCGACGTAGTTGAGCTCGGCAGGACTCAACAGCATCATATCACCCCAGGATTCTATCTGATTAGTGGGAGGAAGAACCCACGGATCAGAACGCACAGAAATCATGTTAATAGGGCAGAGATTCGGAGGTGGAAGGGGAAAGACCCCCATTAGGGCGGGATCCTTAAAGATCCCAGCTCCCACACTCTCGAATGATTTGGAGGTATGCTCCACGAAAGGCACATTGCCTTCAGAAGAGGAGGTGAAGAAGGAGAGCTGGTCCACCGTGACAATCTTCCCCTGATGGGGGAAATGAATGACACGGAAGAGGGAGGAGGCCACGGCTTGCATGGCGTATGTCCTGCTACATTCGAGGAGGAGGTTGTATGTAAGATTAGTGTCGACAACTTCGACCTCCACTTCTACCATCTTCCCTTCCAAGGAGATGGGCAAGCATTGGAGGATACCGTAAGGATGGGACTCTCTTCCGTCAAAGGCTTCTAACGTCGTAGGAGACTGGCTCAATGTTGGAGAACCAATAGCTTTCCAGCAAGCAACAAACATGATGCAAGTTGAGGCACCCTCATCAATGACTGTGTGATGAATCGTTTTATCATTGATGATGACCTGTATAAGGAAAGCGATTTGGTGAGGCAGTCTCGGCGTATAGCCCTCGAGATCAAAAGAAATCAGATCCGAGTCAGCTGGGTCTATGCCACCGATGGCCAATAGTAAGGACTTCCTCTGGGAGGGTCAACTCTGGAGGACTTCTAGAGCGGACATAGCAGACGAAGCCTGAGCTAAGTCCTCAACGATGCTGTAGTGCTGGGCAGCACGAGCATTAGGGTTGTAAGAAGACTTCTGGAGTACACCTTTTGGAGGGGTTCGGATAGTCGTCTCAGTGCTAGGTCGTTCGATGTGGAGTGGACCAGAACTGGACGAAGGAGCGCTGGAGGGGACCTCCGACTCTTTCCCGGCATGAGATGGATATTCCTTTGCTCGAGTAGTGACATGGATGGGAATCGTCCCAGCCATAAAGACTTGAGAGCCGAATGAAGAAGAGGGTTGCGATGGATCTGCCACCATTTGAGTTTGTTGTGAAGGGAAAGGTTCTTTAAGCACAACAGGAGTCCCAGGAGCACCTTTCAATAACCGACTAACTTCGGACCGCCTCGGGCAGTCTTTAGTGTAGTGATCCTCAACACAGATAAGAGAAGGATACTTAGGTTTATGTTTGGCTCCTTCCTCGGGTGGAGGTTTAGGGGAGTCCTGTTTGGGCTGTTCGGTTTTATTTTTAGCTTTCCCTTTCTTTTTCCCTTTCGAGGATTTATCTGCCTTGGTGGACTGAACATAATTAACCTTGGAGGTACTTCCAGAATTAGATTGACCCTGAGAAGTGTTCCCATTAGAAGCATTCTGTTTTTGCTTCCCATGGTTCGCGGATGACTTCTTCGAAGACATGTTTACCGAGCCGATAACTCTGTCAACAGATGGTTTTGGCGGAGCTTTGGATGTTCCGGGTCTTAGGGCGTCTGGAAAATATTCATATAAAGTACCCGACTGAGAGTATACTAAGTCTAGGTACTAAGCACGCGCGATAGCTTGCTCTTCAGTTAAACAATCTCCCATGGCGATGTCTTGTGCGATTGCAGGGACAAAGGAAGTCGTGAACCAATCGGTCAGGAGCTGATCAGGAATCCAAAATTTGATCAAGTGACGACGCCTTCTCCATTCATGTATATGATCGGATATATGCGTGGCCGTGTCCTGTTTGAGAGACGTAAGGAGATGTGTCCCTGTCTCATACCGAATGGGTAACTGAAAATGAGTTAGGAATGCCATAGCCAGCGAGTTGAAATCTTGAAATGTTCCACGATTCAACTCAATATACCACTTAGCGGCCGAGCCGGTGAGAGTCCTTTTAAAGAGGCGGAGCCAGATGGAATCATCAAGCCACGAGTTGGATGAGCACCAAAGGTGATAGGTCATGACATGGGCTTGAGGGTCCTCACCAGCTTTGCCATCGAATTTCGGGCAATCACCGGGTATCTTAGTTGGAACTGGTGGCCACTATGGATTATGAAGAATGGGATCATTCGTCAACTTGGATACATCTGGGAGTTCCAATGTCGCTAACAAAGGCAACTAAGGATTAAAGGACATTTGTGGCTATGGAAGAGAGGTAGTACCAGGGTTCCAACCAGGTGGTGGTTGCCCCCATGGACTTTGTCCGGATGGGCCTGGCCCATAAGGGTTCTGCCCATAGGGATTTTGCCCATAGGGGTTCTGTCCATATGGATTCTGTCCATAAGGATTCTGTCCATATGCAGACAGTTGACCCTGGGTCTGCCCCCCAGCACCCCAAGGATTAGAAACTTGACCTGCAGGTGCAACATACTGTTGCTGATAATTCTGGTAAGGAGTGACCTGCATTTGTTGATAATTTTGATAAGGGGTAAATTGAGTTTGCCCCTGGGGTTTCTGGTAGCCATATGTTTGCTGAGCTCCATACTGAGCCTGATAAGAAGGCTGCGCTTGGTAGGAAAGTTGGGGTCGTGGCCCACCTTGCATTTGATAACCAATTTGAGTCTGGGGCCCAGAAGGATGTCCTTGAACAGGTTGAGCTTGGATCATCTGACCGGAAGGTTGTCCTGGTTGGGTTTGGGACGGATCTGTTTGCCCAGAAGGATGAGATTGCTGGGTACCAGGTTGTCCCTGAACAA
Source organism: Pinus tabuliformis (assembly GCA_031772625.1). Classification (NCBI taxonomy): domain Eukaryota; kingdom Viridiplantae; phylum Streptophyta; class Pinopsida; order Pinales; family Pinaceae; genus Pinus; species Pinus tabuliformis. The sequence continues at coordinate 1,045,703,915 of CM062819.1, forward strand.
CCGAGGGTTGTCCTTGTGGAACAGATGGTTGAGCGGGCTGGATAGCGGTTGACCTTGAGGTTGGCCAGCCTGTCCAGAGGGATGACTAGGCTGGGCAGTGGGTTGGCCCTGCTGTGTAGAAGGCTGACCCGCTTGCCCAGAAGGATGACTAGACTGGGCAGTGGGTTGACCCTGCTGTACGTAAGGCTGCCCCCCTTGCCCAGAAGGGTACCCCTGTTGGACTGCCGGTTGACCTTGTGGAATATAAGTTTGTCCAGTTTGTCCAGAGGGATAACCCTGCTGGATACCAGGTTGGCCTTGTTGGATATAAGGTTGTCTTGGTTGTCCAGACGAGTAACTTTGCTGGGTACCAGGTTGCCCCGGGTAACCAGAAGGTTGAGTCAGATAAGTAAAAGATGGACCACCATCGGCCAAAGGTTGTCCCTGATAGGGTTGTCCTTGTAGGCCCCCAGGTTGTCCTAGGTGAGACTGGCCATAATATTGCTGCCCTTGGGGGGTTTGCACATAAGATGGCTGGCCTTGGTTAGGCGGTCCCTGAAGCTGCGCAGGCCTTACTTGGCTGCCATGGAAAGTGGTGGCGTTCCAAGTAACGGATAATGGTACCGAAACCTCAACAATAGGTTGAGTAGGTAAGGGTTGAGAAAGCTGAAGGTATTGACCAGCAGAATCGTAATAATAGAATGGACCTTGCGCATTCGGATCCTGAACAGCTTGTCCATAGGCATCATATGGCCCCCCTCCTGGGACGGGACTAGAAGAGGGTGGTGCACTTTGTGCAGGATGGATAACTTTAGGTGTGTGTGCCGGATGGCCACTACTCACTTGACCGTGAGGGGGACCAGCACCAGTGTTCAAAGCTGAAGACGCTGTAACGACACTAACAACCAGAGTTGAATGTGCTATACACACAGTTGGATTGGTCGGAACTGAAGTGACAGGTGTAGTGTGGACTTGTGAAACAAAAGATCCCGTGGTGGGAGTGATGTGGGGGTCCCACACACTTGAAGCAGGGATCCTGGCATTTACCCTATCCCTCAACGACTAATAGTGTGGGGGGAGCGGAGAAGTAGCTGGGATGGGAGTGTCGATATTTGACAACACAGGTGTCTTGCTTACTCTAGGAGATGTCTCATCCATGTGAGACGTAGACATTGGAGACGAAACACCAGGGGGGGTAATAGGGATATCGTCCTCGTCTGGCTCCCAGATGGGGTTCCAATGAATTTCATAACCCTCATCGTCCGGGGCGCGAGAGTTGATTGGTTGGATACTCGGGATAACAGGAAGAGTATCCCCTACAACTGGTACCTCAGGAGCAACGGAAGACAAAGAGCCTTGATCAATTGGAACGGGAGTCGACGGTTCAGCCAGGATGGCAAACTTCAAACAAACCTAAGGGAATCTAGCGATAAAGGACCCTACTCAACCTAACGCACACAAGATCTAACCAGGTAATGTTAATTGTGGCCAAATAAATTTTAAGACGCAAGGACACAACTTGACCTTTTCATGTTTTAAGAGTCGAGAAAAGGACAAAAAGGTGACTCTAGTTGCCTTCGAATGTTTTGTGAGCCCGAAGTGACAAACTGCTCAAGTGAGCCTTTTCTTTTAAGGAGTCCGAAAAGGATCAAAAGTGACTACTTTGGAGAGACTAGGCAAATGGTTTACCAAACAAATCCGTAAAACTGCATATACACCTTGGCAGTCATATGAAAACCAAGGACTTTCCATACGATAGTCAATCTTCCCGAATGCTGTGTTCGGTGCGTTACGGCTTGTAAGGTGGCAGACGCGGCTTCCTATGGATAAAGGATGATAACCTAGTGGGGTCTCCCCTATATACGCGACGGTACGTGGGTGCTCAAGTCCGTGCTAGACCACTATCGAGTCACAAAAGGAGGAATCACCCAACCGTAGTGGGAAACAACAGTGACTAGGTTTAACGATGCCGTAACACGTCTCTAGCCTAGACCTCTAATCGGTGAGCATTATGTTCCAATGCGTTTTTAAGTTCATTCAGTTCATTTTATGGTTGATCTTTAGTTAAGATTCAATTTCCAGGTCCTACCGTATGTAATCTCTCACAATTCCCTAAATGCAAACTATATGCCAAAGAATATCATTTCGTTCGATGAATACTAACTACAACAGAGTTGAGAATTTTTCAAACAAAATGACCACAAACAATCAAGAACCACTCTAATGCAGCTAATGACAAATAAACGAAACTTTTCTTTGTTTTAAAACGCCTAATCAATGAAAAGCCTCTACTTTCAATTAACTAATTCAATGCAAAAGAGATTATTCGTTTTCTTTTCAATGGCAAAGTGCACCAAACAAATTTTGAGAGATAGTAACACCGAGCAAAAGAGACAAATTCCACTCAATGAGAACACAATCGAATCCCCAAAACACCAAAACAGTCCTTCAGATCAAGAAGAGAATACAAAGACTTCCACGAGCTATGTAATCTAAGCCCACACAAAGTCAAGCGACATCCAAGCGGAAAAGGAGCAAATCACTTGAATATCAATAAAAGTCTTTGACAATTACTGAATCAAGCGCAAAAAGGATCACAAAGTCGATTGGACGATCAAAGAAACCAAGACTCCTACGGAAGGCTCGACGCACAAAGCCACTAGATGCCCTAGGGCTAAAATGTGAAATCGACAGAAAAAGGCAAACACCCGAAGGATGAAGGTCTAAAACCAGTCGAACAAGGATCAAACACACTCCAGTAATTGAAAAAGACTCAGCAAAATGCAAATCCAAGCTCATAGGGCTTGAAGAAAAGCGAACTGGAAAAGTTGACAGGCCTGGCGCAACTATCAGGCTACAACTCACGCTTTTATGGGATTGGCGCGGGTTGTCTTTGAGCAACGTGCGCCAATTGGCGCGATTGTGAGGCTAAAAAGCGCACTAATCGAGTTTGCTAAGTCAAAAACAAAAAAAAGCAACCCAGGGCTTGAAAATAGTATCTAGGAAAACCAGGAAGCAAGAAACAGCAAGAAATCCAACCCAGAAAGCTATCTAAGCAATCAAATCGAGAAAAACCAAAGAAACAAGACAAACTCCAAGTTGTTTAGTCCGTAAACCAAACCGGAGATTGACTGAAGTGGCGTTGATCTACTTCGCTAATGCACAACAATAGCGTTTCGAAGGCTACTTGGCCATACTTCAGGCTCCGTCTAAAGTTTACAAATCAAACAACAAGATTCCCCAGTGGAGTCACCAAATTGTTGTGGAGGTAAATCCTCTCTGCGGACAGAGATGATCCCTACTAGCCCAGACCGGGTCTAGCAACAATCATACAATGCTATCACGCAAGTTCCTAATTGCAAATAAAGAGTGGATGGTGAGGACATACTTGGATTCCAATGCTAATATTCGTAGAAGAGATGTCGCCCTTGTTCCTTTGCCTCGGCCGGTCACGATCCCCACGATCTCCGTGATTGGACACCTGCACATGTAAAGAACAACACGAATAGAAGCATAAAATCTAGTAGATGAAATTATATATCAGTCAGAAAAGATATAACTCAACATCAAACATAAGACAATGAGAGTGGAACCATAATGATAGTCATCTATTATTAATAAATAACAAAGAAGAATACAACCATTGTTCTGACGTCAAATCCTCCTTTGGCTGGGTAGTCAGCTACACAAGTCTTGCAAAGCTTGTTGGGATGAGGAACAAGCCCCTCTCTCTTTGGCTGACAAGAATCTCCTTACTTAGATTTGGCCTTATGGGCGCAAAGAAGGCTCTTGCAGCTTCAAACTCTCTATCACTATGCTGGAACTAGAACTACTGTAACTAGCTTGCTCAAGGCATAGAGGCAAGCTTTTATAGATAGAGAAGAAAGAGATAGGATCAACCACATTATTCATGGGATTGGATTTATCACTTGGAAACTTCCATGAAAGGTGGCAAACCACTTTCCCTTCTATGGAGATTCGAAGCCAAACCATCCTAGCTAAACATAGATTCAGTTGGTGAATGGGTTTAAGAGAACCTTCGGAAGCTTGTTGGTTAAAAACTTTACTCAATTCGGTTGGCGTGAGTGCAACTCTGGGACAGAGCGCCAATGGCGCGCCCTTTTTAGAGGATTTCCCTCATTGGCGCGGGCAGTAAACTGTGGACCCGCGCTAATGCAAAAAGAGTTTCTTTCATGGATATTTTGTAGGAGATGTCTGCAGGGCAAATGAAGTTCATACTTAGAGGAATATGATGCAAGTGGTTTCAGGTCATGTCACTTTTCACAGGTCCCAGAATGAGTCCTCCAGTGTGCGGGTGAGGGGGTAATAGGGATAGTGAAAAACGGTGACAAATTGCTGTGTAACATGGTCATTTCTTTGTTTCGTGGTGTGCTCTTTGCGGATGTCCCTCTCTTTAGTGGCCTTGCACCATCGATGTATTTGTGGCCCGCAGCTTTCTCCAGCATTGAGTGTCGGCCCATGAAACTCCTCTTTGGAGTTTTATTTTTGACCCCTGTTGACTTTCTCACTAGAAAGGTTGTTGGGTGTTTTATACACGGAGGATTGCAACATCGGGGTGGGTTTGTTATTAGTAGTCTATTTGTCATTTGAAGCCTTGTGCGAGGTTGGGGGGTTGTTTACCTCTCAGTAACGTGCTCCAGACTCTGGTCTCATTGCAGCCCTTGTCTTTTCTAGTGCTCGAGTTTAGGTTGTGATTTTATTTGCTTGGTTGTTTGATTGTTGTTTGTTATGTTGTAAAGCTAGAAAGGCTGTTGTGTTATAATGTATGTGGGAGGGTGTGAAGAGGTGGGATGCTTTTTGATTGGGTGCCTTTTTTGATTTCTTTTTGGTTAGAAGACATCTACTCGGTGTGCTATTGAGCTTCTCTCTTTCCTTGGGATCTTTGTTTCTTTGGTGTATTTTTCTTCCTTTCTTCCTTTTGCCCCTAGCTTTGTGGAGAAGAGGTGGGATTGTTGTGGATTGGTGTTAAGGAAGGATGAAAAGTAGTGCGAGTTCTTGAGGTGGCCACCCTAGTCCTTCTCGATCACTATCCCCTGCAGTTCCCCCCTTTTTGCAAAGCTGTGGGGTTTGGGAAGCTTGTTCTCTGTTTGAGCCTCCCCTTGTGAGCTGGTAGCCACATTTGATATCTCTTGCCTTCATGTTGTCTTCTTCCCTTCTTACTTTTGGCCCCTAGCTTTACGTAGAAAAGGTGGGATTATTGTGGATTGGAATTCGAGCAAGTCATTCGAGGGCGCCTATGTAAACTCATTTGGGTAGGTCGGGCAAGGGCATCTGTGTAAACTCGTTCGGATGAGTCAGGCGAGGGTGCACCCGGGCACATGAGCCCGTATAAAAAATGCTAAGTTGTGACCCAGGGTGGCCTTTGTGCACATTCGTGTAGCTCGTTTGCTCGCCTCTCCCTTATCCCTTCGTTTCGGTCGTGTGGGCGCCCACGTAAACTCGTTCGAGTGGGTCATTTGAGGGCGTCCGTGTCAACTCGTTCGGTCGGGTCAGGCGAGGGTGTCCGTGTAAACTCATTTGGGTGGGTCGGGCGAGGGTGCACTCGGGCAAACGAGCTCGTATCATAAATGCTAAGTTGTGAGCTGAGGTTGGCTTTGTGCACATTCATGCAGCTTGTTTGCCTGGCTCTCCCTTGTCCCTTCATTTCGGTCGTGTGGGTACCCATGTAAATTCGTTCGGGTAGGTCGATCGGGTGGGTCAGGTGAGGGCGTCCGTGTGAAATCGTTTAGGCAGGTTGGGCAAGGGCGCTTATGTGAACTCGTTTGGGTGGGTCAGGTGAGGACGCGCCCGGGAAAATGAGCCTGTATAAAAAATGCTAAGTTGTGACCCGAGGTTGGCTTTGTGCATGTTCGTGCAGCTCGTTTTCCCAGCTCTCTCTTGTCCCTTCATTTTGATCATGTGGGCACCCATGTAAATTCGTTCAGGTGGGTCATTTGAGGGTGTCCGTGTCAACTCATTCGGGCGGGTCGTTCGGGCGGGTTGGGTGAAGGCGTCCATGTGAACTTGTTCGGGTGGGTCAGGCGAGGGCATGCCCAAGCAAACGAGCCCGTATCAAAAATGATAAGTTGTGACCCAAGGTTGGCATTGTGCACATTCGTGCAGCTCGTTTTCCTGACTCTCCCTTGTCCCTTCATTTCGGTCGTGTGGGCGCCCATGTAAACTCATTCGGGTGGGTCGTTTGAGGGCATCCATGTCAACTCATTCGGGTAGGTCGGGCGAGGTCATCCGTGTGAACTCATTCGGGTGGGTCGGGTGAGGGTGTCCGTGTGAACTCATCTGGGCAGGTCAGGCAAGGGCGTGCCCGAGCAAACAAGCTCGTATCAAAAATGCTAAGTTGTGACCCGAGGTTACCTTTGTGCATGTTCATGTAGCTCGTTTGCCCAACGCTCCCTCGTCCCTTTGCTTCTGTTGTGTGGGTGCCCATGTATATTTTTTTGGGTGGGTCGTTTGGGCAGGACGAGCGAGGGCGTCCGTGTGAACTTGTTCTGCAGGATGGGCGAGGGCACACCCCGGTGAACAAGCTCGTATCAAGAATGCTAAGTTGTGACTCGAGGTTGGATTTGTGCACGTTCATGCAGCTCATTTGCCTGGCTCTCCCTTGTCCCTTCATTTCGGTCGTGTGGGTGCCCATGTAAATTTGTTTGGGCGGGTTGTTCGAGGGAGTCTGTTTCAACTCGTTCGGGCAGGTTAGGCGAGGGCATCCGTGTGAACTTGTTCGTGTGGGTTGGGTAAGGGCGCGCCCGGGCGAATGAGCCCGTATAAAAAATGCTAAGTTGTGACCTGAGGTTGGCTTTGTGCATGTTCATGCAGCTCGTTTTCTTGGCTCTCCCTTGTACCTTCGTTTCGGTTGTGTGGCATCCCATGTAAATTTGTTCGGGCGGGTCATTTGAGGGCATCCATGTCAACTCATTTGGGGGCATCGGGCAAGGGCATCTGTGTGAACTCGTTCGGGTGGGTCAAGAAAGGGCGCCCCTGTTCGAACAAGCCTATATAAAAAATGCTAAGTTGTGACTTGAGGTTGGCTTTGTGCACGTTCGTGCAACTCATTTTCCCAACTCTCTCTTGTCCCTTTGTTATGGTCGTGTGGGTGCCCATGCAAACTCGTTCGGGCGAGTCATTTGAGGGCATCCTTATCAACTCGTTCGGGCAGGTTGGGTGAGGGCATTCATGTAAACTCGTTCGGGCGGGTCGGGCGAGGGTGCACCTGGGCGAACGAGCTCATATCAAAAATGCTAAGTTGTGACCCCAGGTTGGCTTTGTGCATGTTTGTGCATCTTGTTTGCCCGACTCTCCCTCATCCCTTCATTTTGGTCATCTGGGCACCCATGTAAACTTGTTTGGGTGGGTCGTTTGAGGGCATCTGTGTCAACTCGTTCAGGCAGGTCATTCGGGCGGGTCGGGCGAGGGTGTTCATGTAAACTTGTTCGGGTAGGTTGGGCGAGAGCACGTGCAGGAGAATGAGCCCATATAAAAAGTGCTAAGTTGTGACCCGAGGTTGGCTTTGTTAACGTTTGTGCAACTCATTTTCCCAACTCTCCCTTGTCCCTTCGTTACGGTCGTGTGGGCGCCCATGTAAACTTGTTTGGGCGGGTCGTTTGAGGAAGTCCATGTCAACTCGTTTGGGCAAGTCGTTTGACGGTGTCCGTGTAAACTCGTTCGGGCAAATTGTTCAGTGTGAGGGTGCGCCCTAGCACACAAGCTCATATCAAAATTGCTAAGTTGTGACCGGGGGTGAGCTTTGTGCACGTTCGTGTAGCTCATTTTCCCGACTCTCCCTTGTGCCTTCATTTCGATTGTGTGTGGGTGCACATGTAAACTCAATCAGGTTGTGTCGGGTTGGGTTGGGTCGTGTCATGTCGCATCGTGTGAGGGCACCATGAAAACTTGTTCAGTTCGGTCAGGTCAGGTCCTGTGAGGGCACCCATGTAAACTCGTTCGATTCTTGCTTTTCATGTGAAAAATGGGCTGGTAATTGAGATTTTTGTTCGGTTCTGCCTGAAGGATGGCCTTGGGTCATTTTTAGGGTGTTTGATTCTCATCTACTCCCCATTCCTGCTCGGTAGCACATCAGTGGTAATGTAGGCCATGCTCACCTTCGTTCCTCAGTCGGCTTTTCGTGTGAAAGGTGGGTTGGTAATTGTGTTGTTTTTTCAGGTTTTCTTGAAGGATGGCCTTGGGTCATTTGTAGGGTGGCTAATTTTCATCTTCTCTTCTTCCCCACTCAGTAGCACATGAGTTGTAAGGTTGGCCATGCTTGTGCTGGGAGGCATATGTGAACGATTCCCCTTCTGCTCTACAAGTTCTTGGGGAGTTGTATGGGTTGTTGTGGTGTGGCTCACAGGCTCGTCCTGGTCCCCTCGTGCCCATCCAAATGATACCAGTGACAATTTTTCTTTTCATGTGAAAGGTGGGTTGGTAATTGAGTTTTTTTTTCGGGCTTTCCTGAACAATGGCCTTGGGTCGTTTGTAGTGTGGCCGATTTTCATCTTCTCTCCATCCCCACTCGGTAGCACATGAGTGCTAATGTTGACCATTCTCATCTCGGGAGGCATATGTGAACAATTCCTCTTTTGCTCTCTAAGTTCTTAGAGCTGTATGGGTTGTTGTAGTGTGGCTTCTTTGCTCATCCTGGTCCCCTTGTGCCCCTCCAAATGATACCAGTGACAGCTTTTCTTTCGGTGTGAAAGGTGTATTGGTAATCGAGTTGTGTTTTCGGGTTTGCCTAAACGATGGCCTTGGGTCATTTGTAGGGTCGCCGATTTTCATCTTCTCTCCATCCCCACTTGGTAGCACATGAGCGGTAATGTTGGCCATGCTCGTCCTAGGAGGCATATGTGAACAATTCCCCTTTTTCTCTCTAATTTCTTGGAGTTGTAGGGGTTTTTGTGGTGTGGCTCCTTGGCTTGTCCTAGTCCCCTCGTGCCCATCCAAATGATACATGTGACAGGTTTTCTTTTCGTGTCAAAGGTGGGTTGGAAATTGAGTTGTGTTTTTGGGTTTGCTTGAACGATGGCCTTGGGTCATTTGTAGGGTGGCTGATTTTCATCTTCTATCCATCCCCACTTGGTAGCACATGAGCGGTAATGTTGGCCATGCTCATCCTGGGAGGCATATGTGAACAATTCCCCTTCTGCTCTCTAAGTTCTTGGAGTTGTATGGGTTGTTGTGGTGTGGCTCCCTAGCTCGTCCTGGTCCCTCGTGCCCATCCAAATGATACAAGTGATAGGTTTTATTTCATTGTGAAAGGTAGGTTGGTAATTGAGTTGTTTTGTCAGGTTTTCCCGAATGATGGCCTTGGGTTATTTGTAGGGTGGCCGATTTTCATCTTCTCTCCATCCCCACTTGGTAGCACATGAGCGGTAATTTTGTCCATGCTCTTCCTCGTCCCTCTTGCCCATCTGAATGATAAAAATGTTAAAATTTTTCTCAACACTCCTTTGAGCCTTCGTTGCTGTGGTCCCAAATGGAAGACCCAAAACTCCATTGTGCCTATGTCACTATTGTGCCCCTCAGTTGTTGCAAATAGAAAATTTTGATTGGGCTGGGTAGCCATGTGTGGCTCCATTGAAATTGGCTCCTTGTTATATTGTTCACCTCCTCCCTATTTGGTGGGGAGGGTTTTGCTTTTTGTGTGAAAGGTGGGTTGGTAATTGAGTTGGTTTTTCAGGTTTGCCTCAAGAATGGCCTTGGGTCGTTTGTAGGGTGGCTGATTTTCATCTTCTCTCCATACCCACTCGGTAGCACATGAGAGGTAATGTTGGTCATGCTTGTCCCGGGAGGCATATGTGAACAATTCCCCTTCTGCTCTAAGTTCTCGGAGTTGTATGGGTTGTTGTGGCGTGGCTCCTTGTGACGGCTAGCCTCTTCATTGTTCGACTGTTTATGGTCCCAGTTTCTTGTGGTTGTACTCTTTTTGTGTTGGCATTACCAATTGAGATGCATACATTTAAGAGGGATGTGGATGTGTTTTGGATGTAAACCACCTATCCTCCCTCTTGCTTGCTTTTTCTGTCGGGCGATGTGAGGCTTTGATCTCCTTATTGTAAAGTTAAGGGTTGGCAATCCTTTCAAAGTGCACATTGTCCGTGGTTCTGTTAGCTTTGAGGTTTTGATAGATGTGTTGGCCCATATGTCTGATCGATTGGTTAGACTTTTCCTTGCATCTTGTGTGCATGGTAGGCTTTTGCGGATGGAAATGTTAAGTCACAATGTTTATGGGAATTTGTTGTTTCAATATTGTATGCACTTGTGGTCCAATGGGGAGGAGGCTTGCTACATCGATGGTGGGGGCTATCTAGAAGAAGGATTTCGAGGTGGAATGCTTCAACCTCCCTCCTTTGCATTGAGGTGGCCATAGGGGAAAATTATTCATTGTCAAGTTGGTAAAGCTGTGGGAATCGCCTAGGTTTCCTATACGTAGGGTGCGTGGGGTGTGGAGCTGCCCGATCCCTCCTCCTGTTTGGATATGTTCTTGTATTATGTACTGAGTCTCTTGATTTGCATTTATTTCCTTCCTTTTCCTTTGCATCATGGTTGTTGTAGGAATTCAAGTGATCGAGGTCCACCATTGCTGCTATCTGGGTGGACTCCTAGGTGGTCTCGGTGCACGGCGGGGAGGGTTGGGGGGGGAATTCCTAAGAGAGGTTGTGGGATCGGTTGGTTTTTTTTTATTTCCTTCCATTTCCTTTGCATTGAGGTTGCTGTAGGTGGTCATGCGATCGAGGTCCATCGTTCCTGCTATTCGTGTGGACTCTTAGGTGGCCTCTGTACGGGGAGGGGAGGGTTCGGGGGCATTTGTTGTTTCAATTGTGTATGTGCTCGTGGTCCAATGGGGAGGAGGCTTGTTATGTCGATGGTGGGGGTTGTATGGAAGAATGATTTCGAGGTGGAATGCTTCAACCTCCCTCCTTTGCGTGGAGTTGGCCGTAGGGGAAAATTATTCATTGTCGAGTTGGTAAAGTTTAGGAAATCTCCTAGGTTACCTGTATGTAGGGTGCGTGGGGTGTGGAGCTGCCCGATCCCTCCTCCTATTTGGATATGTTCTTGTATTGTGTAGCGAGCCTCTTGATTTACATTTATTTCCTTCCTTTGCCTTCACATCGGGGTTGTCACAGGCAGTCGAGTGATTGAGGTCCACTGTTGCTGCTGTCCAGGTGGACTCGTAGGTGGCCTTGGTGTGCGGCGGGGAGGGTCAGGGGACATTTCTAAGAGAGGCGGTTGGTCTTGTTTTATTTCGTTCCATTTCCTTTGCATTGAGGCTGCCGCAGGCGATCATGCAATCGAGGTCCATCGTTGCTACTGTCCGGGTGGACTCCTAGGTGGCCTTTGTTCGGGGAGGTGAGGGTTGGGGTGCATTTGTTGTTTCAATTGTGTATGCACTCATGGTCCAATGGGGAGGAGGCTTGCTAAAATGATGGTGGGGGCTATCTAGAAGAAGGATTTTGAGGTGGAACGCTGTGACCTCCCTCCTTTACATGGAGGTGGCCGTAGGTGAAAATTATTCATTGTCAAATTGGTAAAGCTATGGGAAATCTCCTAGGTTGCCTGTACGTAGGGTGCATGGGGTGCGGAGATGCCTGATCCCTCCTCCAATTTGGATATGTTCTTGTATTGTATAGCGAGCCTCTTGATTTGCATTTATTTCCTTCCTTTGCCTTCGCATCGTGGTTGCCGCAGGCGGTTACGTGATCAAGGTTCACTGTTGCTGCTGTTCGGGTCGACTCCTAGGTGGCCTCGGTGCACAGTGGGGAGGGTTGGGGGGAATTTCTAAGAGAGGTTGTGGGCTCAGTTGGTCTTGTTTTATTTCCTTTCGTTTCCTTTACATTGAGGCTGCCACAGGCGATCATGCGATCAGGGTCCATCGTTGTTGCTATTCGGGTGGACTCCTAAGTGGCCTCTGTGTGGGGAGCGGAGGGTTGGGGGGGCATTTCTAAGGGAGGTTGCATGCTTGGTTTGTCTTGTATTATTTCCTTCCCTTGCCTTTGTGTTGAGGCTGCCGTAGACGATTATCCAATTGGGGTCCACTGTTGATGCTGTCCAGGTGGACTCCTAGTTGGCATCGGTGCGTGGCGGGGAGGTTTGTATGGCCTCTCTATGATAGGATTTGTGGTTAGTCATCCTCTTTTTATTTCCTTCCTTTTCCTTCGCATCGAGGCTGCCGCAGGCGATTGGGAGATCAAGGTCCATCATTTCTGCTGTCCGGGTGGATTCCTAGGTGGCCTTGGTGCGGCGCAGGGAGGGTTGGGGCTCATTTATAATATAGAGGTTGCATGGTTGGTCATTCTCCATTTGTTTCCTTTGCATCGAGGCTGCCACAGGAAATTTGGAGATTGAGGTCCACCGTTGCTGCTATCCGGGTGGACTCCTAGGTGGCCTTAGTGCAGGGCGTGGAGGTTTTTTTAGGCATCATTTCTAAGGGAGTGGGTGATTGATCGCTCATTTTCTTGTTGGTTGGGGTGTGGTTTCAAAATCCAGAGTGGCCATGGTGCATTGTGGCTCGGCAGGTCTACCCATTTGTTCACCATGTCATTGCCATGCTGCGTGTGCTTCCTTCTTGGGATGCAAGAGGTGCAAGGCATAAAAGTTTTACATGATATTTTGACATCTCTTTGACTTGATGGGTGTTCAGGTTGGCTCTTGGTAAGAGAGCACCCAAAATGCCCTTGGAAGTGGGAGGGTGCTACCTAGTTGCTCCTGCCAGTATTCATGTTCTTGTCTCAAAGATGAAGCCATGCATGTCTAAGTATGAACCAATTTAGACTGTGAAACTGCGGATGGCTCATTAAATCAGTTATAGTTTTTTTGATGGTACCATACTACTCGGATTACCGTAGTAATTCTAGAGCTAATACGTGCAACAAGTCCCGACTCTTTGGAAATGACGCATTTTTAGTTAAAAGGTTGGCGCGGGCTTGCCCGCTTCTTCGGTGAATCATGATAACTCGACGGATCGCACAACCCTTGTGCTGGCGATGCTTCATTCAAATTTCTGCCCTATCAACTTTCGGTGGTAGGATAGAGGCCTATGATGGTGGTAACGGGTGATAGAGAATTAGGGTTCAATTCCAGAGAGGGAGCTTGAGAAACGAATACCACATCCAAGGAAGGTAGCAGGTGCGCAAATTACCCAATCCTGACATGGGGAGGTAGTGACAATAAATAACAATACTAGGCTCATCGAGTCTAGTAATTGGAATGAGTACAATCTAAATCCCTTAACGAGGATCCATTGGAGGGCAAGTTTGGTGCCAACAACCATGGTAATTCTAGCTCCAACAACGTATATTTAAGTTGTTGCAGTTAAAAAGCTCATAGTTGGATATTGGGTCGTAAAGGTCGGTCCGCCTACTCGGTGTGCACCTGCCTTTCCGTCCCTTTGGTCGGCGGCGTGCTCATGGCCTTAATTGGTTGGGTCGTGGCTCTGACACTATTACTTTGAAAAAATTAGAGTGCTCAAAGCAAGCTTATGCTCTGAGTACATTAGCATGGAATAACGTGATAGGAGTCTGGTCCTATTATGTTGGCCTTCGAGACCAGAGTAATGATTAATAGGGATTGTCGGGGGCATTCGTATTTCATTCTCAGAGGTGAAATTCTTGGATTTATGAAAGACAGACCATTGTGAAATCATTTGCCAACGATGTTTTCATTAATCAAGAATGAAATTTGGGGGCTTGAAGACGATCAGATACCATCCTAGTCTCAACCATAAACGATTCCGACATGGGATCAGCGGATGTTGCTCTAAGGACTCGCCAACACCTTCTGAGAAATCAGAGTGTTTGGATTTTGGGGGGAGTATGGTCACAAGGCTGAAACTTAAAGGAGTTCACAGAAGGGCACCACCAGGAGTGGAGCCTGTGGGTTAATTTGACTCAAAACGGGGAAAATTACCAGGTCCAGACATAGTAAGGATTGACAAATTGAGAGCTCTTTCTTGATTCTATGGGTGGTGGTGCATGGTCGTTCTTAGTTGGTGGAGCGATTTGTCTGGTTAATTTCGATAACAAATGAGACCTCAGCCTGCTAACCTACTACACGAAGGTTCCCCTTTGCGGCTAGCTTCTTAGAGGGACTATGGCCATTTAGGCCATGGAATTTTGAGGCAATAATAAGTCTGTGATGCCCTTAGATGTTTTGGGTCACACATGCACTACAATGATGCAACTAATGAGTTTTTATTCCTAGTTTGAGAGGATCGTGAAATCTTCTCAAATTGCATCATGATGGGGATAGACCATTGCAATTATTGGTCTTCAACAAGGAATTCCTAGTAAGAGCGTGTCATCAAGTCGTGTTGACTATGTCCCTGCCCTTTGGACACACCGCCCATCACTCCTACTGATTGAATGATTCTGTGAAGTGTTCATATTGCGTCGATGATGGTGGTTTGTCACCATCGACATCATGAGAAGTTTATTGAACCTTATCATTTAGAGGAAGGAGAAGTCATAACAAGGTTACCATAGGTGAACCTGTGGTAGGATCATTGATAGCAGGGGTTTTCTTTTTTGGTTTGGTTTGGTTGGGTTTCGATTGCAATGTGGGATTGTGTGGTGTGTCTCTAGGGGAGCGGGTTTGGTGCTTGGTGGTAACATTATTGGTTTCTTGTCTTGAGGTAACACTTATTTTTTCGTGTGTGCTTGCAAGCCATGCTTGTGCTTGTCCCACCCATCCTTTGTTTTTCTTTCCCCCAATGTGTTTCTGCAGGGGGTTCGGAAGCTTGTTTCTTGGGAGCCCTTCCAACGATCTATTTGGCCGGGCATGGTTGCTGCAGTTGAGGTGCTTGGGAAATACAATGGATAAATTTAGACTCATTCATATCGGTGGTGCTCGTTCTTTTGTTCGTTGGAAGGCATGGGCAAGGGCTGCGGGCTTCCATAGTTGGTTCTCTCGAAAAGGCATCGGTGGTTGATATGTTGCTTGGGTGAGCTTTTTTTTTGGTGGTTGGGTCAAGGGAGTGGTCGCGCGTGTGCCTCGTAGCTCAAACCTTCCGTGAGGGGAAATTGTCGGGGTGAGGTCAGTATGGGATGGATGAAGAGCAGTTCAACCCGTTGGGCTGGCCACCCTAGTCCCTCCTGACAGTTTCTCGACATGCCCTCGTGGAAGGGTTGGGTGTCCAGGTAATGAAAAACCCCTCCCTCGGTCTGAGCTCCATCAAGATCGCAATTTTCCTTGCCAATGGGCATGAGGGTGGCAATCTTATCTCATGCCTTTGCCATCGAGGGAATTCCTCATCCTCTCATGAGCCACTCCCCTTCTAAGGAAAAAAGAAGTAGCGGGTTGTGTCTTTGTTCCTCCCTTTGGATTGTGGGTTTTTTGTGGGACTTGGTCATTTCTTTGTTTCATGGTGTGCGCTTTGTGGACGTCCCTCTCTTTAGTGGCCTTGCACCATCGATGTATTTGTGGCCCACGACTTTCTCCAACATTGAGTGTTAGCCCATGACAACTCTTCTTTGGAGTTTGATTCTTGATCCCCGTTGACTTTCTCGCCGGAAAGGTTGTTGGGTGTTTTCTACATGGAGGGGTGCAACAGCGGGGTGGGTTTGTTATTAGTAGTCTATTTGTGGTTTGAAGCCTTGTGCTGGGTTAGGGGATTTTTTGCCTCTCATTAACGTGCTCCAGACACTGGTCTTATTTGACTGTTGTTTGTCATGTTGTAAAGCTAGAAAGAATGTTAGGCCATAATGTATGTGGGAGGGTGTGAAGAGGTGGGGTGATTTTTGATTGGGTGCCTTGTTTGATTTCTTTTTGGTTAGCGAACATCTACTCGGAATGCTATTTATCTTCTCTCTTTTCTTGGGATCTTTGCTTCTTTGGTGTCGTTTTCTTCCGTTCTTCATTTTGCCCCTAGCTTTGTGGAGAAGAGGTGGGATTATTGTGGATTGGTGTTCGGGAAGCACGAAAAGCAATGCGAGTCCCTGGGGTTGCCACCCTAGTCCTTCTCGATCACCGTCCCTGTAGTTCCCCTAATTTTGTGAAGGCACAGGGTTTGGGAAGCTTGTTCTTTGTTTGAGCCTCCCCTTCTGAGCTAGTAGCCACATTTGATATCTCTTGCCTTCATGTTTTTTCCTTCCCTTCTTGCTTTTGGCCCCTAGCTCTATGGAGAAAAGGTGGGATTGTTGTGGATTGGTGTTCAGGAAGGACGAAAAGCAGTGCGAGTTCTGAGGTTGGTCACCTTAGTCCCTCTTAATCATCGTCCCCTGCATTTCCTCCCTTTTTGCAAAGGCACGAGGTTGGGGAAGCTTGTTCTCTATTTGAGCCTCCCCTTTTGAGCTGGTAGACACGTTTGATATCTCTCTTTCTTTCATGTTGTTTTCTTCCCTTCTTCCTTTTAGCCCCTAGCTTTACGGAGAAAAGGTGGGATTTTTGTGGATTGGTGTTTGGGAAGGATGAAATGCAGTGCGAGTTCTCGGGGTCTCCACCCTAGTCCTTCTCGACTGCCATCCCCTGCAATTCCAACCTTTTTCTGAAGGCATGGGGTTGGGGAAAGGTTGTTCTTTGTTTGAAGCCCTCCCCTTGTGAGCCGATAACCACGATTGATGTCCCTTTCTTTCATGTTGTTTTCTTCACTTCTTCCTTTTGGCCCCTAGCTTTATAGATAAAAGGTGGCATTATTGTGGATTGGTGTTCGGGAATGACGAAACGTAGTGCGAGCTCCCTAGGTGGCCACCCTAGTCCTCCTTGATCATCGTCGCCTTCAATTCCCCCATTTTTGTGAAGGCACGGGGCTTGGGAGGCTTGTGCTTTGTTTGAGCCTCCCCTTATGAGCCAGTAGCCATGTTTGATCTCTATTTCTTTCAACTTGTTTTCTCCCCTTCTTCCTTTCGGTCCCTAGCTCTACAAAGAAAAAGGGGAATTGTTGCGGATTGGTGTTTGGGTAGGACTAAAAGCAATGCAAGCTCGAGGGATGGCCACCCTAGTCCTTCTCGATTGTTGTTCCATGCATTTCCCCCCTTTTTGCGAGGGTGTGGGGCTCAAGGAGTTTGTTCACTCTTTGAGCCTCCTCTTGTGAGGGGAGCAGGCACCTTTGCTTCTCTTTCTTTCATGTGTTTTTACTCCTTTTGGCCCTTAGCCTTACATTTGTTGTGGGGGGTGCCCCTCTTCAGTTTTGTGGAAGATTTTTCGATAATACGTGGAAACGAATCTTGGCAACGGATATCTCGGCTCTTATTACAATGAAGAACGTAGCGAAATGCAGGGAAAATTTTAAGAACCCCCCCTAAATTTATAAATATAATAAATGGGCGAATCTCCATGGCATATAGGAAAAATGGAAGGCGATTTTATCAATAATATAATATGTATATATAATTTTTTGGCGAATCTCTCACCAGGCATGGCGAATATTTTTCTCAATTATAAAATCTTGTAAGATCTTGGCGAGTCTTTCACTAAATAATAAAACTTTGTAAAGTCCTAGTGAATCTTAGCATAGGCTACATGCTAGTTTAATTCCCCCATTTAAATAGGCTACATTCCATGTGAATACCATGGGTCAATACCATGTGCCATTTTTGAATTGGGTCAATACCATGTGCCATTTTTATTTTTATTAATTCTAATATTAGTGTTAATAACGGTTTTTTGCATGGTATTAATAACAATCTAGTCCATGGTATTTGTCCCATGGTATTTTGGCCATAGGTTTCACCTAAATAGAACCCATTTTTTGAGTGTTCGTAAATATAAGGTGACTTATGGAGTAAATATAAAAAAATGTTTTATTTGTTTACCATACCTCTCGTTTATTTATATTTTTATTAATTTACCATACCTCTTTTACAAATATGGTATTTGGCCCATAGGATTCACTTAAATAAAACCTCTTTCTTGAGCCTTCATAAATAGAACGAGGGTTATGGACTAAATATAAAAAGAGGTTTTATTTATTTACGATACGTCTAGTTTATTTATATTTTTATTTATTTACCATACCTTTTGAGTAAGTATAAAAAGACGTTTTATTTATTTACCATACCTCCACTTTACTTATATTTTTATTTGTTTACACCCTTACATGTATATAAGGTGACTTATGGAGTAAATATAAAAAATGTTTTATTTATTTACCATACCTCTCATTTAATTATATTTTTATTAATTTACCATACCTCTTTTATAAATATGGTATTTGGCCCATAGGATTCACTTAAATAAAACCTATTCTTGAAAATGGGCGAATGGATTCACTTAAATAAAACCTATTCTTTAAAATGGGCGAATGGAAGGTTGTAAGTCCTAATTTCAAGGGCTAAATTTACCTTTTTTACCCTCTCCCTTAAAATAAGGTGGGCTATTTAAGGTGATTTGTAAAAATGTACTATGATACAAAATATTCGCCCACTAAAAATTTAAAACCCCTTAATTTCTCCAAAGGGCGAACATTCGCCCCTAAAATTATCCTTGGCGAAATGCGATACTTAGTGTGAATTGCAGAATCCAGTGAATCATCGAGTTTTTGAACGCATTTTGCACCCCAGGCCTCGGTCGAGGGCACGTCTGTTTGGGCGTTGCATCCCATTCAAACGTGCTCCCTGTAATATGTTAGGGAGAAGTGGAGCTGGTCGTCCATGCCCAATGTGGTGCAGTTGGCTGAAATACCTCAAGCGATGTTTTGTGGCGTGCATCGGTGAGCAGTGATCTTGTCCCCTTGGATACGAAATCAGCGTTAGCTGATGCAGGCTTTGTGTGGCATCGCTCGAACTTGCTTTTCTCTCTCTTGCCCTCCCATTGGGTAGGGCAGATTTAGCTCCAACTTT